>CABFVZ010002254.1:76238-130556 GCA_902151445.1 Timema monikensis | reverse complement strand
GACTCAAGGCTGTGAATAGTAGCATTGACACTTGCTTCGAACTTCTCAAATCTTTCAAGTACACTTTTCATAGTTGGCGACATTTGCATTTGAAACAGAGGTTATACACGAACAATAAAACAAAGTCGTTAGTACTTTACTAAAACTGTGATTATATGAAATAAAAAACACTTGGCAGACTTAATTACTTAAGGCGGTATGAGATATAACTACGATAGGTAATTATGACTAAAAATTAATGCAGTTGTGATATTTTTGCCGGAGCCGCTACAGACACATTATACGCACTTTCCGCCATCTTGTCTCAATGGGTCATATGCTCATCGCAGTGATTTAACTGCTTATGATGTTATCACACAGCTCTCACCTGCCGCTTTTTGGAGCACGTCTGCAACTTCCCTCTTTGTGGCAGTCTTCTCGATATCCCTGATCTCAAGGTCGACTTCCTGCAACTTGCTCAAGACCTCCGCATCTTCTTTAAGAGCGTCTGCCATCAGCCTCCGCAGTTCGTCAGTCCTGGCACCACTCTTCCTGTTGAGGACAATCAGAAGCTGACCAGTGTTTGTCCTGCAAATCTTTTGGATGCTATCTCCGATCTTTTCCTCGTAGACATCTTTCTTGACTTTCCGGAGAATGTCAGCGTAGGATTTGCCTTCATTAGCTCGGATCACCAGTGCGTTAGATAATACTATAAACAATGCTCGCTGCTTCTTTCTAACCTTTTTTCGCACTTCCTTCCAGCCAGAAGCTCGGTCTTCTACAAGTTCATTTGTGTGCTGAGACTCCGTCAAGTAATCGCGCTGTTTCTTTTATTTTTTTGCCTTCTTTTTTTCCGCCGAGACCAGGGTTCACTCTTTTCGTTTTCCACCACTCCTCATTGACATCATCGACTTCGGCCTCAGCGCTATATTTTGCGTAGCCATTTCCGAGTCCTTCCTGTTCAACGATGGTGAAGTCTGAGTAGTTCTGTCCAAGGTATGCCGAGGGGCCAAAGGCTCCAGGGCTTCCTCATCCAGCTGCCGCATCCTCCTGAATGATCCAGCAAGTCTATGTGCAAGGGAGTGCGTCTCAGTGTTGACGTTTCTCCTACCCTCTAGGTGTTTCAACAACTTAGCGATCAATTGTTGGTGCCGCTCCCACACGGTTTGCCTCTTGATTAGGCGCTCGTCGTGCTCCTCCTTCATTCCACTTGTAGCAGATGAGGCCAAGTGGTCAACCTGTTCGATGTGACGGTCGCTGGCTGACGACATCCTGGAGCCCATCTTTACACTCCCGTCAGACGCCGGTACTGAGGTATTCCTCCTCTTCACCGTAAATGTTAATCTCGTACCTGAGCTCTCCATCATTAATTTTTTATTCGGGGTCTCTTCCCCTAGCTGGATTTTAGTACACCCCGAGTATTTGATTTCCTCAGTACCCAACATATATAACGAGCATCCCCCTATCCGCCACCTGGGGAGGCGCCCGATGTGGGACCCAGCAAACTCAACACGGGCATGTGATATATGCGTGTGATGTAAGCGTGTGATGTATGCGTGTGACGTATGCGTGTGATGTACGCATGTGATATATGAATGTGATGTATGCATGTGATGTATGTATGTGATGAATGTATGTGATGTATGCATTTGATGTATGTATTTGATGTGATGTATGTGATGTGATGTGATGTATGCGTGTGATGTATGCGTGTGATGTATGCGTGTGATGTATGCGTGTGATGTATGCGTGTGATGTATACGTGTGATCTACGCATGTGATGTACGCATTGTAACACACCCTCTGAGTCCTTTTATTTAGGACCATTAAATAATATAAAAGGGAGTGGGTGAAATCTAAGGAACAAGTGACAAGGGAAATTACTAGCAATATTTAAAATCAACAATATGAATCGGTTTATTCAAAACAATAACAATAGAGTAGAAAACTTTACATGGTCTCATTATATCAAAATGAGTTACGTTGAAAATCAAACTAATATACAATGACTTTATGTCTTTAAAGTTGCGCAGTTATTTACAAGAAAATTATAAATTTGTAATCTATTCAATATTCTGATGGTTCAGTCTTTACGAGACAGAACAACATTACGGGTTGAATTTAATACAATAGATTAATAATAATATACCCCGTCAGGATGATACACAGCTGTAAAGTGGGCAGGGTTTTAGGCCCTTAGCTCTCAACCATTTCATTTATAAAATTATATTAGTTTGCCATTGTTTACATATTAATACACTCAAGATACTGAGAATACTAAACTGATAAATACATTTTTCATTTCCCATTCGGCTAGGCCTTAATTAATTCTCTTTATNCAGGGTTTTAGGCCCTTAGCTCTCAACCATTTCATTTATAAAATTATATTAGTTTGCCATTGTTTACATATTAATACACTCAAGATACTGAGAATACTAAACTGATAAATACATTTTTCATTTCCCATTCGGCTAGGCCTTAATTAATTCTCTTTATTACTATCAAATGGTTAATTATAAGAAAGTGTGGGGTTTTATGATAATCATAAGTTATGTAAATCATAACCAAAGTTGTAAGCAATATATGTTTTAAATTTCAATTCATTAACTTCATTTTCAGACCTTTAAACTTTTAATCTAATAGTTTTTCATTATTTAAAGTCTTTGTTGGAATATTAGAGTCATCCAAATTTATTACTTTTACTTTTCATTTTAAGCATCGTGCAATGTATTAATAGCTGAACCCGGAAGCTGGGAGATGCACCTGTGGCTTGCACGTGTGGTCTTTCAGTGAGGTGGGAGATTTTGGCGCGGACTCCTGGCCAATCAGCGTGACACTCGCCGGTTAGCAAGCAAACAGCTAAGCTCTGTATTCACAAAGTACTTTTAGTAACGGGTAAAGATAAAGTTTTGAGATGGGTGAACAGAGAGGTAGACATGGTGGCTAGATAACCACAACCCTAAATAATCATCATTATCATTATCAATGTCATAAACAATTTGTTTCTCTAAATTAAGTAACCGTGGTACCAACATGTATAATATTCAGTTAAAATAAACCTTCAAATTCTACAATAAATAGTATCTCTTCAATCGGCTGTGTTCATCTAACCCCACCATTATCTATACAACCCCGAGATGCTCTCCTGGAACCAACTGACTGCCGTGGACGACAACTTTTTATGAAGAACAGCTGAGTGAGGTGGGTGACTTGGTACACAACTTCTATATAAGGGCCTAATGGGCACCTTGAAACTGTCACAAAAAGTGTCTTTATATACAAAGAACGAAGGCTTCAAATTACGTTAACGTTACCAGTAAATCTTATATAAGAGAATTTACATAACGCGAAAGTTTGGCTAACAGACTTTAGTCAAACTCCCCGGGACTATCTGATCCAGACTCAGAATTAGGAAATTAAACAGTATTTACTTTAATAAACAATAATGTAAATGTCCTATTTAGAACAAAATTAGAAAAAAAAAATTAAATATACAAAAGTTAATTAAATTAATAATTAATACAAAAATAATTATGAAGATTATTTCACTTTACGATTTTTCAATATGCGAATTAAATTAAGAAATGACACCTCGATGTTTACTAAATATAAATACTATTATCCACAATTTCAGACACTTTACATTTATCTCGTTCAATTTCAAAACAATTAATAATTGTGGCTACCTAGATGATTGAACTCTCCAAAAGACTCTAGCACCCAAGTAGCGACATACAAAATATAGAGTCTCATTGAATGATCAGGTAAAGAAATATTTAGATTTAGAAAAACGAATATTAATTTTTATACTACAAAAAATACAACTAAAAGTTGAAAATAAATCAGAGTCCAATAAACGAATCGCCATAGTTACGATTCCAATACAATACAAATGTTTATCCTGTCACTGTCCAGGTCCAAGACAATAATCCTTCGTCGATCGTAGTTATCAAGATAGTCATTTTGGAGTACATGCACAGCCTATTATATAGTGGGGTTTCGTCGCAATAGAAAGAAGGTGGGAGAACTGAACACACGCTTGGTGACGTCAATGGTGGCTTCAAAAAGTGACGTACACATCTTGTTGATACGGCTCCATCAGATTTCCAGCCTATTTCTTCAATCATCTGATGTTTTGAAAGTAGTTAATCTTTCTACCATCAGAGGGAAGGTGAATAGTTATTCTCTAGTCGTCTTCAATGTTGGATGGCCCATTACACGTTTGCAGAATCGGAGCGTGAGGACTACGTCTTGTAGGAACATCGTAGCTCGCCCGACCCACTCGTCAATTTAGGATGCTAGTGTTAGAAGATTCAATTGCTAAGTACATGAACAGTTAAATTATATTGAATTGGATTATGTAGTGAAACTATATTGTTCAGCAATGATTTATTATTTCGTACTAACCTACGTGAACTACAATAGAGAAGATTACTATTGTAGGGATCCTATTACTGTCGGTATAATTGGAGCGGGTTGTATGATTTATTGAGAGTTATGCGTTAATGTCAGCATGGGGTTGGTCCTATTGTAACACAATGTAATTTAATGTAATGTTGCAGCATGTGATGTATGTATGTATGTGATGTAATGCGTGTTTAAGAAAATGTCTGAATGGAGACCATTCAGTCGTCTCGGAACCGCACACGCGTACGACCTCCTCGGAATCTCGTAGACGAATGCGATTGCAACCCATTATGTATGCAGAAAGTATATGATAAGTGACATCCAACCCGTAACCTACCGTGAGTATTAATCTTACATACTTCAATTAGCTTAACAAGTTTATACTTATACCAAATTCAAAATTTATGTTTTAAACGACTCATCGGCCTTTTAAAATTAATGTATTATTGATGTAACATCATTTTTTATTCCCACTTTTTCATATCTGTTGAATAGTAAATATTTGATCCATTATTGATATATTTCGTCGAAATCCATACTGATAATCCCCAACTATTTCATTTGCATATTGAGTCAATATCACTAGAATTAATTTAGATACATTTTTATAGCATCTTGATAGTAGAACCTAATATTATGGATAATAATAATATAAACAATATATATATATATATATATAAATAGGTAGAAGAGATCTGTAGTCATTCTATATTATATCTCTCTTCCAACTATATGCACCATTGAGAAATTTTTAGTTGTCTAGGAATATAATATTTATCTTTTTATTGGTGGTTATCGTGAAATATAGCAGACGCAAGAAAAGCCTAGAATAAAAATGTTTTAAAACTTGAAATTGTAAGTAAATCATTTTAAACTTAACATTGAACCACATAAAGTGCTTTAAACTAGAATAATATTACGATTCAATAATTATATTTTAATTTTATGTATATATTGTTAACAAGTCTTAACAATTACCATGATAGTAAATTTAATTTTACTTAATAAGATGTGTAATTTAATTTAATATTTTAGTGTTATATTCAACACAAGTGTTATTAACGATCTAAGTTTGGTGGTTTGGATGAGGACGTTAGCTTATAAAAAATGCACACCTCTTATCGAGAAAGGATAGTAAGTAAAATTACTCGGCCAGGATTTGAACAATTTTTTGGCAATGGAGACTATTTCCCTTAAGCCTAGGCTGTATCCGAGTAGTCTTCACGCGCCGTTGACCCTTGACATTCATTGGTTAGTTGCATTAGCAATCACGTGATCAAGTGTAGATCTATCCTAATAGTGACGAAGTGTGCTAATGCACTCCTCACATGCCCTGAGTCCAAAGGAGGCATCAAGCTACTCTTGACACGCCGTCGATGCGGTGTTTGATCGGCAATTGTTTAGTTTTTCGTCTGCTAGAGATATAGCTCGTAGAGTAATGTGATCTTTGATAACTTATGTTAAATACAGCCCTACTAGTTTTGTAGTATTGTAGAGTTGTATTGTGTTGTGTTGGATAATTTGTCATGTGCAATGAAAATAAGTCACCACAAATTTGTAAGTAGCCTATGCTAATTTGGACTGATATATGGCGTTTAAATAGTTTCTAAGTTCACTTGTTCGAATCAACACTGTGGACTCAAGGGTGTGAAAAGGATATTTTGCCGTTATAATAGTCTGTTGCAGTCTTCGCTCTCAAGTGTGTGGCAAGTGTAAAGTCATCAAGTCAAGTGTACTTGACTATTCGAATACAACCAAGGTCTACAGAAACTATAAGCTTTGCATCTGTAAAGTCCTTAAAGCATCATCTACAAACTCAGTTTTTGTAAGTTTGTGATCCAAGAAATCGATTCTTCAGTATCAAATTGCTTTATCTACAGAGTCTTGATCTGTACTCTGTACAAGTTGGTCAACTTTTAACTTTCTAATCACTAGGCCTAGCTTATACGGAACACTAATCATATTTAAGTAAATATATCTGCACACACCAAAATAAAATCATCTAGGGCAACAAATTGATTAATTGCTAATTACAGCCTTGATAGTTCAAACTGTGCAATAGATGTAGGCCTAGTCATCGTTCTTAACCTAAATTTAAAGTAGGCCTATATTCTGGATATTTTCTCAAAAAAAGTTATTTCAATTTCTTTTATTAATCAGCCGACTGCTTGGCAGTTTCTTCTTACTGTAGACAATTTTCTTTCAACGAGTGATATTAGACAAAGTCTTTTTGATTATGCCTACCTTATTGGTTGGTATGATCACATGATGCCATTTGTACTTTCATTTAGATGTATACATATCTACAAGTCCTTAGAAAGTAAAAGTTTATCCAACTTGTACGGAGTGGTAAATACTAAGCGCTTGGATGAAGACTGTAGACAAAGCGTTCTGTTAGTCATAATCATAATCATCATCATCATCATCAACTGTTTCCAGCCTGTGGCCGAGTCAGTTTAGTAAAATGCCTCCATCTTCCACCACTCTTCCTCCTTTAATTTAATCTATTCTTCTCCTCTCACCTGAACACTTTCTGTTATCTAGTCCTCCCCTCTCTCTCTTCACCTCCCTTGTGGTCGTTCTCCTACATACTTCATTGCCAACATTTTCTTGGCGTCCTCTCTTTTTCCATTCTCATTACATGCTCATACCATCTCACCCTTGCTTCCTCTAATATCTCATGTACTCCAGCATTCTCACTACACGCCCATACCATCTCAGTCTTGCGTCCTCTACTATCTCATGTACTCCCTGTACCCCCGCTCTTTCCCGGATAACTTCATTCCTAATCTTGTTTTTCCTAGTGACATCTAACATGCTCCTCACAAACTTATTGAATGAAAAAGTAACAACTTCAGTTTAGAAAACTGAAATTAAAGGCCAGAGGGTTCATTATGCTGACCACATGACACCCTCAATCAAGTTGGCACTATCCTCGCCATCTGATGGCAACCGCTTGATCGATATGGCTTGACTGTAGGATGACACCTGAATTTTAGTAAAGATGAATTATTTACACTCATTTCTGTACTAGACACAGGGTGTTCATACTCTTAAATAAATATAGAATATTTAAAGCCATGATTGAATGTTGTACTGCAGACCTCTTCCCAAGTTGCACAGGAAGCCCTTCTTTCTGTCCCATAATACACAGTTATTATAAACAAACAATACATAGCGACTATAGTCAATGTTTTGATGTGATAACACAAGCACAACGCTTGGCACCAAAATCTAACACATTTGTGTTTTAAGCAATATTGGGCGCTAACCGGCAACAGGTTGTTCTCATTCACTCTTGTAGTGTGGCCAGCCTCAATTGATTAAGTTAGATTGTTTTTCTATATAATTAATGATTATTATTTCCTCATTTTGGCAACTTTCTCTATTCCTACACCTTAAATCTACAAACCTCATTGCATGCTTTAATTAAACTCTCTTTGTGTACTATTTTATATTTGAATCATAAGTACGGTAACTAATAAGTGTTTTCTATTTCACATATCAAAAGCTCATTGTCTCTAGAACTGCTAGCTGTATCTATGTTGGGCAGTATGGGAACATAAGGTCTAAGCTCTATTTACCTATGTGCGTATAATGTTTAAATTAGAAACATAACACTGTCTCATTCATATTGACAGCACAACACTTTCCTTGGTCAAGAAATTCAACTATTTCTGGTCACGGTAATTTAGATTTTTTTCTAATATATCATTTTATAATTAATTACATAATCCAAAGAGCTGGAGCTCACTTATGGGATTATGAATTTAAAATAATTGAAATTTAACATGAATTTAAATTCTAAAAGATTTTAAAGACATTATGAATATTTTATCATGAAATAAAAGTAAAAAATAAAAAATACACAACATAATAGACATCAGTACCAGTGGATAAGATAATTTTGAAATATGTGTGATAATATTGATAAGTACATTTTTATCAATAAACATTTACAAAAATATATTTAAAAATATGAAAATAAAATAATAATACATAAATAATGAGAAAGTTCCTTTGAAATAAATATGAAAATTTAGGGAAATTAATTAGTATTATAATAATAAACAAGACATGTAGGTATGTTGAGGAAAATAATATTATCTATTCTAAAATGTTTACTGTGGAAACATAAGCTATATTTGTAATTGAAATGTGTGTAATAATATTGAGGAATACATTTTATCAATGAATGTGATTTTTATATATATAAGTAAAAAAATTATGATAATACTAACAAAAGCAAATTAATAATGAGGAAGTACTTTTAGAGGTAAAAATGAAAATTGCGGAAAATTTATGGGTATTACAACAATAAACAATATATGTAGGTATATTCAGGAAAATAATAATAGGTTCTAAAATGTTTACTGAGAAAATATAAATGTATTATAATAATTGTGATTGAAGGCAATTAGATAGAATGAGACTTAAGTATTTTACAGTATTGCAATGTTTTTTTAAAATATTTCACTTCCAGTAAGCCAGAGATATTTGTTGGAATTGCATTATATATTATAGTCATTTTATTTAAAGCCGAGTTTGTTCCATAGTTTACAGTGTTAAAAGATTCATGTTATATTTTAAGTGAGCCTCTAGTATGATGGTATGAATGAGGGAATTCTAATTTGTGGTTACTTTTAGGTTATTTTTATTTATTTTGTAAGCAAGAATGCTGGTTTGGTAAATAATCAATTTATTGAGAGGCATTAAATCCATATATTTATAAATCTCGATAGTTTTATATTCCCCAAGAGGTAATCGATATAGTGATCTAATAATTCTATTTTGGAGTGCAGATAATCTTTTAAGTTTTGATTTGGTGGAAAAACCCCAAACATTACTCATATATATTAGGTATGAGTGTACCAAATAAAAATAAAAAGTTATTTTGATTGGATTAATTAATGCATAGGCACATTGGCTTAATTCTCCTGCAATAGGAATTAGTTTTTTTTGTTATATTATTTATGTGACTGTCCCATAAGAGAGTCAATAATTAGGCCCAGATAAGTAACAGAGTCTACAAATTTCAGTATTTAATTTTCCATGATAATTTTATATTTTATTATTTTTTTGTGGCTAGGTTTTGAGAATAGGATAAGTTTAGTTTTTTTAAAATTAATAGAGCACTTATTGGTATGAGTATAGTATAACAAAGGAGGGATGTTGGATTTGTTAAAATATAGGTAAATTTATTTTTTCAGTAAATGTATATGTAATGACTAATGACATGTGATGCGCAGGTGTGTGCGCAGTGAAAGTAATACTGTTGTGTGTGATTGAGCAGAGTTACTAGTCAGATGGTTGTTGCTGCACACATACACTTAAGTTGTCTCGTGTACGAGTATAGATTGCTTGTTTGTTATAATTTAACAGCATTCAAGTTTATTTAGTACAACATTTATATTTTAAATTAATGTTTTCATAATATAAGCAAGTGTCACCTTCAAAGAGCTGAATGTGTACATCCTAATTATGTTTGTGTAAATCATTTATATAAACTAAGAAAAGAATGGGTCCAATGATTGAACCTTGGGGAACGCCACATACTATTTGTTTATTGTCAATAAAGAATTTTGAGGCTTGCTAATTTTTTATCAGAACTTTTTGCATCTATAACTTGAGTAATTTTTGAACCATTTTAACGGTGACTTTTCTACTTGAATATACTGCAATTCATCAATCAATATAATGTGATCAACTGTATCAAAGGCCTTAGTCAGGTCAATCAACAAACCCATTCCCAAGTTTCCATTGTCAATAGTATTTTGATTTTTTTTATTAGGTCAGTAGCTGCAGCCTGAGTATTAGAGTCTTTCAAGAAACCATATTGTCCAGCAAAAAAATAGTTGTTTCTATTTAAATATTCCAAAAGTCTAATTTTGACAGATTTTTCAATTATTTTTTCAAGATTTGTGATGAGACTAATATGCCTATAGTTACTACAAAGATCTTTTAGTACCTTTTTATTTATAGGAACAACCAAGGATTCTTTCATTTTATCTGGCACTATTCCAGATACAAAAGATAAGTTAACTATTTGTAATAATATAGGACTTAGATTTTCTTTTACTAGTTTTATAAATATGGTTGTTATATCATCCTTCTCTGGCTAACAATTGTTGGGGAGGTAGTTTATATATTTTCTAGCCTTTGCATTGCTATAGAGATTTTTCCTCCCTGTTCAAAATGAGGAAAAAGCAAAACATAAAACAACACTCTAGTTGAACCTAAGGGACTTTAACAATAATTGCAGGGAATCTGGTTGTCTTTGCTCATTACAAATGATTTATCTTAGGTAAATATAATAACATGGATCGTGTAAAATTGTACTTACCAATTGAAGTTAATAAACCAAAATTTGATGAATAATTATTGCTATGCAAAAATAACACCTGAGGAGAATATAAGAGTTGCTTAAGTGAATCATTTTTAATCCTATCTTAATTAATATTGCATCGTGGCATGTTTCTATGTTTTAGATATTCAGATGGATTAAACTGTATTTATATAGTTCTATAATATATTAACTTAAAGTACTACAATTATTTCAGTTTCAGATTAGGAACTACATACAATATGTCGACAGAGACTGAAGTGAAAGCTTTGTGCACAGGTCCACAGCCCAATGTGTCGTATCCACTCAGCGTTCTTTACTGTGGCAACTGTTCCATGCCTATTGAGGTAAATTTATCCTATATGCACATCCACAAGATTTGGAATAGTATAAATAAAAAATGTGGGGTGTAGCTCTCATAATAAGCTAGATAGGTAGGCCTACTCTACAAGTTAGATGAAATAATTTTTATTGCCCACAAATGTAATTTTCACTAAATAAACAACAGTTAAAATATATACATACAAAAAATTCACTTTTGATCTTTACACTATAGGATATACTTGGGGGTAACAATTGTACCGTTAATGTCATACATAATAGTCTTCAATTTTACTATCCTATTTTGTACAATGTATGGATATGTTTAGAACATATCCGCCACCTTTTCTCAGTCAGTAACTTGTTTGCCTACTGAGCTGGGAGTCTTGGGTTTGATTACCAGCATGGCCGAAAAAATTATCATTGGTGAAATATGGGTTTACCCTCTCATAATGATGAATTAACGGCCAGGGGACTGAATGTTGTGCCTGCCCTGGATATTAGTTAGATTATAAGGCATAATATGAAGCTATGACAAGCCTAGCAAGCTGGTAGTGGAAAATACACCCATTGTGTTGAAAATAAAAATTAGACTTATTCTCAAAATTATTACTATACTAGTACTCACATATTCAAATTTATATTTATATCTAGTAATAGCTGTAGCCTTACTGTAGCTTTAAAAGTTTATGGATTTTTTTTTATAATCTTCACAGTATTGTGAGTACTACCCAGAGTATGACAAGTGCAAACAATGGCTGGAGAAGAATTTACCAACGGAGTTTGAAAAGGTTGTCAAACTTGGTAAGTTAAGTAATTCAGTTCCTATTGCAATTTTTTCTTAACTTAATAAAACAACTATTAGTAGTTTTTATCGTAATGCATATCCTGGCTATTCAAGCTGAATTAGGTATACCTACATAATAAATAAAGATTAATTTGAATCTAGGCCTAAACAAAATGTACCAGCACTCACCTGGAGAAGATATATAAAAATCCTCAGTTCTCCTGGCAGGAATTTGGTTCATGACCTCTTTGGTCAGTATACCAAACAGGTTCATTTTGCTGGCATTTAATTAAGTTACATATTAGGACTACCTAGTTAAAGTTACATTCACACAATTATTTTAATAAACTTGAGGGTAAAGAGGTTTAATTACGTGTTTATTTAAATAAATTTCTAACAATAACAAATGACACACTAAAGACATTCAAAGCTCATTTTATTTTCTTAATGGTATGCATTCTTTGTTTAGTTTTTATGAAAAGTGTGCAACCCTTTTCTTATCTTCTTTTTTTTTCATTGGCTGGTACTAATTAGGTTTTACTAATTTCACAAATGTGTCCCCAGCCATAGGGTATTTGTAATGTTTCTATCATAAATTAGTACACTCATACAATATTTTATTAATAAAAGCTGCTGCTTATCTGTAAAAGCATGTCAATAGATTTTAATTTTAAAGAGACCTATAGACTAATTGGGTGACCTGGTGGTCTAGGGGTAAGGTGTCAGACTTCTGTGCTGGCGGCCGGGGTTCAATCCTCGGTCCCGGCACAGATTTATCTGATTTCCAAACCCTTCCTTCACCTCTGACAAGACATCTTGTGAATGTGTGGAATGCCAGGTCACCACCGTGGTTCGGATTCCACGTTAAACTGTAGGTCCTTCATTTCATCTCACAATCACCCTACCATTACACATTAGCGTAAGTGCGTATAACCCAAACGGGTAGTAAGACGCGGTGCTAATAATAATAATAATATAGACTAATTCAAACAAAAACTTTGTCATTTCAATATTGCATTGGTTAAAAGTGTTTCTTTGTTGATCAATCACCTCTGTAAGATAGATTCAAACCATGGTTGAGTCAAAATCTATTTGGGAAAGGTAATGTTGTGGTAATGGGAAATAATAGTTCAATTCAAGTAAGATGGTGGCGGCTTTGAAGGGATGTGCGTGTCACTGTATAATACAAACTTTTTCTATAACAATAATAGTGTGATAATTTAAATAGCTACCGAATCAAATGAACAAGAAAGTAAATCGAACTGCACTAAGTGTAAAAATCTGTTAAAACATTCATTCGTATTCAAGGTGTTAGCTGATGAAAATACCTCATGTAGCGTATGTAAAAACATCGTAGGAGAGAGAAAAAAAGTGTTTGTTATGTGATATTAGCCAAAAATGGTATCATAAAATGTGTGAAAAAATTACAGACAAATTGTTTAAAATATTAAGTCAGGTAGAAACAAACATTCCATGGACATGTACTAAATGCAAGAGTGAAATTTCCAAAACTTAAATGCAGGTTAACTCAGTTAAGGACTCTCAATTATTGATCTTGACAAATATTTCAAATAATGATAATATGGCATTAAATCTTCTCAAATCCATAACAAATGATGTTCAAGAAATGAGGAATCCTAGAACTGCTTGACAAAATGAATGGAAAAGGCTGATAATGATATAATCAAGCTCAACAATGAAGTGTCTACTTTAAAAATAATAAATGACCAGGCACAAAAAGCATTCTAGATCTCCAGCATAAACATTGTCGAAATTTATAACATTACTGAAACAAATTGCGAAAATATCCTAACAAAAATTACCTTACAAGCTGCCAAATTAGGGGTTTATATATATCTTAAAACAATGTTGACACTTGTAATAGAGTATCCAAAGTTAAAAAAAAAACTTGAACCAAATAATATTACTCCTAGACCGAGAAGCATAATAGTCAAATTCACAAATAGATATATAAAAAAAGAAACTTATTGATTCCCTTAAAAAAGAAAGCTTTGACAACAAAAATGACTGAAGAAAGAAAACGGTTATCTCTTCTGTTGAGTAAGAGACACTGACATCCTACTGCGGAAAACTCAAACAAGTAATATTATCATTATAAAGACTGAAGAAAATATCAGGGTACTCTGATTTCAATCTTTCCTACCCATACAGTGCATCAACATGGCTATGTTACAAATGTTGTAAGTGCTACAAGTCAATGGCAAGAGTCTAATGAGTGTTATCATGTTTTCAAGATTCTTGATAATCAAGGTAGGCCTACATCAAGGCACCAAACTAAGTGGATATGTTAAAAGCGGGGATTTTGCTTATATTCAACTTAATTTATGTATATGTTTATTTGATTGTCCTTGAAAAAAAATTTAGCTTTAAATTTCATATGGTAAGATCTAATGATTACAAATCTAACAATAATACATTAATATTATTATATCAATAAATATTTTAATATGTTGAATTTTAACTCTAGTTTGGTATTACTATAGGCTATAACACTCTTAGATACTAAAAGTACAGATATAATCTTATTTAATCAATTAACTGAAACATTTACTAAAGCAATAAATGCTTCTATGAACAAATTTTGGAAAAGATTCCTAGGACTAATAAACTATCTACCCCTTGGTTCACTAATGAGCTATTCAGTCTAATCTCAACTAGAGACAAATACTTTAACAAAATGAAAAAATCCAAAGATAGCTTCATTTATTAACAAAACTATTTAACTTTAAGAAACATTGTCACAAACTTATGTAGAGCATTACTAAAAAAACTACACAAACAATAAGTTTGACAGAGTATTAGTGAACATTAGAAAAACATGGTTAGTTATTAACAACACTTTTAGTAAAACCAATAAGATATCCCACCAGGTTATTAAAAACATTACAGATACTGGTAACAAAAATATCATTACCAATGGCCCAACTGATATTGCTAATATTTTCAATAACTTCTTTATAAACATTGGCCCAGAAGTGGCTGGAATATTAAAAACATTGGACCTGTGCTAAACATATTTAAAATGGAAATCAAAGAAAGATTAAGTGAATTTAAAAAGATGGCTATTCCAGAACTGCTTTCTATAATAAATTCCTCCCCAACAACTGTTTGCCAGGGAATTATAATATAATGACTATATTTATAAAACAAGTAAAGGGAAGTTTATATTATATACATAAAAAAGACACTAAAGATTTTTGTAGTAACTATAGGCCTATTAATCTCACCTCAAAACTTGCAACAATAATAGAAAAATCTGTCAAAAATAGACTTTTGGAATATTTAAATAGAAACAACTATTTTTTTGCTGGACAATATAGTTTCTTAAAAGACTAATACTCAGGCTGCAGCTACTAACCTAATAAAAAAAATATACTATTGACAAGGGAAACTTGGGAATGGGTTTGTTGATTGGCCTGACTAAGGCCTTTGATACAGTTGATCACATGATATTGATTGATAAATTGAAGTGTATTCAAGTAGAAAAGTCACCGTTAAAATGGTTCAAAAATTACTCAAGTTATAGATGCAAAGAGTTCTGATAAAAAATGAGCAAGCCTTAAAATTCTTTATTGACAATAAACAAATAATATGTGGCGTTCCCCAAGGTTCAATCATTGGACCCATTCTTTTCTTAGTTTATATAAATGATTTACACAAACATAATTTGGATGGACACATTCAGCTCTTTGAAGGTGACACTTGCTTATATTATGAAAACATTAATTTAAAATATAAATGTTCTATTAAATAAACTTGAATCCGACATCCCTCGTTTGCTACACTAGATTCATACCAATAAGCACTCTATTAATCTAAAAAAAAACACTAAACTTATCCTATTCTCAAAACCTAGCCACAAAAAAATGATAAAATATAAAATTATCATGGAAAATTAAATAATGGAATTTGTAGACTCTGTTACTTATCTGGGCCTATTGACAAGCATCTCTTATGGGACAGTCACATAAATAATATAACAAAAAAATAATTCCTATTGCAGGAGCATTAAGCCAATGTGCCTATGCATTAATTAATCCAATCAAAATAACTTTTTATTTTTATTTGGTACACTCATACCTAATATATGAGTAATGTTTGGGGTTTTGCCACCAAATCGAGACTTAAAAGATTATCTGCACTCCAAACTAGAATTATTAGCTCACTATATCGATTACCTCTTGGGAAATATAAAACTACCGAAATTTATAAATATAGGGATTTAATGCCTCTCAATAAATTGATTATTTACCAAACCGGCATTCTAGCTTTCAAAATAAATAAAAATAACTTAAAAGTACCCACAAATTAGAATTCCCTCATTCATGTCATAATACTAGGGGCTCACTTAAAATATAACATGAATCTTTTAACACTGTAAACTATGGAACAAACTCGGCTTTAAATAAAATGACTATAATATATAATGCAATTCCAACAAATAATTCTGGCTTACTGGAACTGACAAATTTAAAAAAAACATTATAAATTCCTTCTTTGCCAATGAACAACTTTAAACCCAACATACCGAAATTATTTAAAGGTTTTGACGACCTCTAATCTTTTTGTGATTAAAATAGGTATACAATACTGTAAAATAGTTTACTTAAGTCTCATCCTATCTACTTGCCTTCAATCACAATTATTATAATAAATTTATCTTTTCTCAGTAAACATTTTAGAAACTATTATTATTTTCCTGAATATACCTACATCTATTGTTTATTATCATAATAATAATTAATTTTCTGCAATTTTCATTTTTATCTCAAATGGCTTTCTCATTATTTATTTGCTATTGTTGTTTTTATTATTACTTTCTCGCTATCCTACAGGTAGAGAAAGTATTGTGATCGTCAACAAAATTGAACTCAAGATTTTGATGAATCTTGACGTTTCATGACCCCCAGAATCCAAAAAAGTGGTTTTTGACTTTCCGTCTGTCTGTCTATTTGTACCTCCAAATAGATCCTAAACTATTTTACCGATTGGGCTAAAACTTGGTATCTAGGGTTTTCATAGGGTTGCCCCAAGGGTTTGTTGGAATTGGCTATCTTACCCTAAAATTAAGGGTAGTTTACTGAAGGGCAAAAAGAGAAAAAGTCAATTTTCTCAAAATCGTTAGAGATGATTTTGATTAAATATAATTTATAAACATTTATAAATATTCCAAACAAAATGGCTTCTTTTAATATGTCGGCAAAATGACTTTAAGGGCTACGGTATGATGCGTAAATTATCTTTTTTATAATATCTCCTAAACTATTTGAGATATGAAATTACTTATTGTTACAAATATATAGGTCTCTTTATAATACAAATATTTTATAAGAAGCATATTTTTATAAAACCAATAACTTTCAAGCTATACGTAAATATATATTTTTTCAACTTTTCAAACACAAAAGGTAAAAGTATTGCGACCACAAAAGAAAACCTAACCTGAAATGTTGATAAATGTTGATGTCTCAAGACCCCTAAAAAGTGGTCTTTGCAATGACGTCTGTCTGTGTGTCTGTTTAAACTTAATATTAAGAGTAGTTTAAGAAAGGGTGAAAAGAGAAAAAATCTATTTTCTCAAAATCGACTAATGATTTTGATTAAAATTATAAATAAACTGGCTATTTTCATTTCACCATGAAAATGAATTTTAGCGTACCTTACAGAAGCAGAAACTTCCGTATCTCCGCAACTATTTGAGATACTAAATAACTTATCATTACAAAATTGTAGTACCATTAAAAATAAAAAACTTTTACACAACAAATATTTTTATAAATCCAACAGTTTCTGAGATATTGGTAAATATAGTAATACAATTTTGTGAGCTTCATTTGTAAAGAGATACTAAAGTTTTAACGCAATAATTCTCCAATGCCATAGAGTAATTAAATATAAGTAAATCGATAAAAGTTTATGTTGTTTTTCCTTAAAACTCTTAAGAGAAATGTTTCTACAACAATGATCTAAATACATTTTAGACTCAATTGTCAATATTTACATTTTTATTGGTCAAAATTTATAAATGAGGAATTTAATAGCATTGCGATGGCATGAAAATTTGTAACACCTAATAAAATCTCGAAAATTTTAACCGGAAGTTGAAATTTTAATACAAAGTGTCGACCCTTGTGGACCCAACATTTATCTTTTTTATCGGTCCAAACATACAAATTAGGACATTAATTTTTTAAAACAAAATTATAAAATTTAAAACTGGGACTCATAAAAAAAGTTTTATCTAAGTATAGTGCAATTTATGCTTGGGTTTGCTAGTGTATATTATTTCGTTTCACATATATTACGAGTTTTGATTCAATATCTCCATTTTCAAACAATAGAGCAAGAAATTCCATCTGGAGTTAGTACAATTTATTTTTTTACTTATTTTAATAATTTTATATTAATCTCACATTTATTGATAAAATGTATTCATCAATATTAGCACACATATTTCAAAATTATCTTATCTGTAACATTTGGCTGGTACTGCTGTCTATTATGTTTTGGTGTATTTTGCTATTTTAGTTTTTGTTTTGATTCTTTTGTTTACTTTTATTTCATGATAAAATACTCATAATGTAATTTAAATCTTTTAAAATTTAAATTCATGTAAAATTTCTCTAATTTTAAATCCATAGTCCTATAAGTGAGCTCGCTCTTTGGATCATGTATTTAATTATCATATAATAATAATAATAATAAAAAAATCTGCATTGATTTTAATGTGCTTCAATGTCTCCCAATAAGGATTGCCAGTGACATTGAGGATTTAATCTGATCTAAGTGTATTAGGTGTGAACGTTATAGCCACTTTTCATTCTAAAGCAGGTAAAATTTATTTAAATTAACCTCTTCATCCTCTCACCTTAATTAAGTCATAAATCATCTTGATATTATCACTACCCCCCAACTATACTTGTGGGCAATTTGTCAAAATGACTGTGGTGAAGTGGAGGTGTGATTGATAAGACAGGTTGGAATGCGGTTTTTGATGTTAATTAAGGCAAGGGAAATACGTTAGGTCATTAAAAAAATACCATAATATTAATATAAAACTAATAACAACAACAACTTTGCACTATTTTTCACATTGTTATCAGCCAAATTAAGACACTTATAGTAGCATTTGACAAGCTTTTGTATTCCATCATCATAGAATTCTGCCATGTGTGGTTTGAGCCATTTATTCATGTACATGAAAATATGATAATCACTAGGCACAAAATCTTGGTTGTATGGAGGGGGATTAAACCATATCCATTTGAAGGTTTGGAGTAGGGTTCAAGTAAGCACAGCAGTATGAGGGCAGGCGTTATTGTGCAAGAAAACCACCCCAGAGCTCAACATACGGTGACATTTTCTCTGAACATCCCCCTTAACTTATTTAGTGTCTGGCAATAAACCTCTGCATTGATTGTGGTGCCCCATTACAATAAATCCACTAACAATTCTACTATTTTTTTTCCAAAAGACAGTTGCCATAAGTTTCCTGGAACAGAAAGTTTTCCGGAACTTCTTTGATTTTCTTGGTGAGTGAGTATAGCCCCACTCCGCTGATTCCATTTTTGTTTCTACATTTACATATGAGACCCAAGTCTCATCACTTGTAACAATATGATCTGTTGTAACAATCAACGAAGGTGAAAGCCAACTCCATCCGTTGTGTCTTGAGCTGTTCTGAAAGCAGTTTGGATGTCCACTGAGCACAAAACTTCCAGTAGCCTAATGTTTCACTAATCACTTTTCAAGAACTGTGTGAGACATATGTGTGGAATCACACAAGAAACCTCTGAATTGGTCATTCTCTCAAACCTTTTTATTAAACTTCTGAACTAGTTCATCATTCGCCACTCCTTTCTTCATAGTGGGCATTGGTCCGCCAATTTCTTTTGACATATGGCATTATTATCTCACACCACCCTTTCTCATGACATTCTCCCCATGAACTTTGCCATGTTGACAATGGATTTCAACAGCTTTACTGTTTTTGGCTAAGATTAATTTTATCACTGAGCATACCTTATAGCTGGTGGAACTTTCACTTTCAGCACACATTTTCAACAGCAGTTATTGACATGCAATAATTTGACATACAGTGGTTGTTTTGGAATTCAATGTTTTGATTGCTGAAAGTTGAGTGTTGTCGCTCCATTATTTACATTACACAATGCATCTAAGTTGACAGACAATAAATAATCAAATACTACACTGGTTGTTAAAATATTATGATAGTGAAAAAAAGTTCACGGGTGCTAACAGTCTGTAAGTGTCTGTAAGTGCTTGTGAAAACTAAAATATATATTTTTGTATTTTTTTCCACTAAAAACAGTCTCTCAGACGAATTAGAATTATAGATCTACTATTTCTCTTTCCACTTTTGCTCAGGGGATAAAGAGGATGGTGATGGGGCAGGAGCAGATGAAGAGAAGAAGAGACAAAAAAGAGGAGGCAAGGGGATGATGAAAACCAAGAAGAAAGAGGACGGCCCAAAACAAGTGTATGTGTCCCGGGCTCCTCGTGGCAAAAAGAAGTCTGTGACTGTTGTTACTGGACTTAACTCTTTTGGTGGGTATTTACTTTTCAGATGTTAAGCTCTTTTGTTCTCATTCACTTAGTGGTTTATTTGTATTAATCAACCGAAAATAAAGTTGGGATAAGAGGATAGTATTGAGCATGCTAGCAGCACTAAATCCCGCACTGGGGTGCACATAAATTAAGTGTTGGTTTTTTGATTTGGACTGTCATTGGGTAAGGAGTTTGTGATTCAAATAACAATTTTGGTGCTAAAGGTGGTTTTTCCTCAATTGTTTCCTGTTCTCCCTCCATGAAAATATGGGTACATTCTCTCTAAATCCCACCTCTCTCATTCCTACCTCAATACTGTAAATATGAAAATAGTCAAAAGGAGTTGTAAGAGACCACGCAAAATATTAATTAAAAGATGATTACAAATGAGATGGCAATGGCTAGATAATTTTATAATAAAGGAAATTGATAAAACTAAAGAAAAAGGGAAAATAATCTAATAAGAGTAAATTTGATGAAGAAAGCCCACCTAGGGAAAGAGGAAAAATGTGTGAAGAATTCAATGCACAAAGGTGACATCTTCTTCCTTTCTTCTGTCTTCTATAGTAGAAGTAGTCACACACAAACTTTTAACACAAATAGAATAATATTTTGGCATTGTTGCCTTCATCAAACACAAAGAAAGAAAGCAGAGAGAGTACACTTGACATAAACACTGGATTACTTCATTTTGAATTTAAAGAAAAACTGTTAGAAACACATTGTGCCAACTGTTTTTGGGAGTAAAGATACATTTCTTGGCTATGGTTTAGTATTTATATAGGCCTATATATCATATTTTAAAGCGTCTTCTTGATGTACGTACAAATCGATTTTTAAAATGCAATGGTAAGTATAGGACAGGCTATTTAATTTAGATATCTGCAGTTTCACTTATAAACTATTCAGTAACTTAAATATTGCTAAAATTGATATTGTAATGTGGGGCGCACGTGACCTGGGAGGGTCACAGGCCGTTCACACGTGAACGTGTGAACCACGAGTTCTTTTAGAGATATTGGGGTATGCTGCCGACCAAACACGAATGAAAATGCCTACGGAATATTCAAGGTTTTGATTATTGAAATTACCACTTACATACACACACTGATTAACTGTATATCTAAATTAATTATAACTAAACAAGTAATTGAGTAAAATAAAAAAAGAGTTAATCAAGTCTGTAACTTAATTAAACTAATAGAGCACACAGAGATGTAAATAAATTGAATAAACAAATTAACAACTACAAAACACCTAATAACTATTCAAATATTTAAAAACAGTCACAATAATGTTCATTAACACAGTAGTTCACAATAACAACAAATGTCACTTGTCTCACACACGATACACGGCGGTGACCCGCTATACACAAACACCGGACTCGCTGATCCACCCACAAATGCGCCGACACACTTGACACGCCGGTCCACACAATGTACACACACTCGCACTCGGGACTCCCGGACTCATTAGTCGAGAACCAAGAACTGACTACTCCCGGCTATCGCTGAGCGTGTTTATATAGGGCTGGTGACAGCTAAGGGTCTCGAACCCTCCATTTCTAGAATTAAAAGGCCCAGAATAAAATGTTAAAATATACAATTCTATGCAGGGATATTCTAGTTTAAGTTGGTACCATCGTTAGATGTGTTGTTCGTTTTTTATCTAATCTGTGTACATGTATATGAACCTGTGTAACAGTTGAGTCATGTTCTTAGTTACAGCATGTACTGGTAATTCTAAAACTTGTTATATCTTTCTATAAACTTGTGTACTCTGACAGGTTATGGGCCCAGGCTTGTGATTGTGGATTTTAGGACGGATAAACCTATAAGTCGTTTGCTTGTTGTTTGCGACACCGTTGCCATAATGGTTTTAGAAGAAGACAAAACATACAGAATTCCGCTTTTCGACGGCACTAATTTTGACAACTGGAAGTTTCGAGTAGAAACTCTTCTAGATGAAGTCGATCTGTTGTCCTTTATTCAAGGTGACTATCGAGACTTGGTGAAAATTGCGTCTAGTGATAATGTTGAAATTAAGGCGGAAAAGGAAAAAGAGTTGGACAAGCTTCGGAAAGCTGATCGTAAGTGTAAGTCACAGATTATACAACGAATCTCGGACAGCCACTTGGATTGTGTGAAGGATAAGAACACCGCCTATGATATATGGCAAGTGCTTTGTAATACTTACGCTCGTAAAGGTATTGCTAATCAGCTTTTATTACGCAAAACCTTGTTGATGATGAAATTTGATCCCTCTTTAGAGACCCTTGAATTGCATTTTATTAGGTTTGATCGTACCATTCGGGAATTGAAATCGTCGGGAGCTAACCTCGAAGAATTAGATGTTGTCTGCCATCTTCTCTTGACTATGCCATCTGAATATCAAGTAATTGTCACTGCCATAGAGACATTATCTGCTGATAATCTCAACCTGGCATTCGTAAAAACGCGCCTACTTGATGAGCAGAGCAAACGCCAAGCAGAAGGTATCGATGGATGCAGCCAATCATTCTCTAGCGTTACTGATTGGAAGGCTAGAAAATTGAAATCTTCGCAGCCGGAATGTTGTCCCAATTGTAAACAAAGCATTTCAAAGCAAGTTACTGGTAATAAGTGTTTTTTCTGTCATAAAGCTGGTCATTTTCGTTCGGACTGTCCAAAATTGAAAGGCAAGAAGCAGCAGAATAATTCAATACGTAAAGCAAATGTAGCTGAAGCTAGTGATGATGAATTTAGTTTGACTGTGTTAACGTCAGTGGCTTGTTGTGATGGATCTGTGTGGTTGCTTGACTCTGGCGCCACTGAACATATGATCAGTGATAAAAATATTAGTTTGGTCTCAAATAAGAGACGCCTATCAAAGTCTATCAAAATAAAAATTGCTAAATCAGGATCGATGTTGTGTGCTGAAGAGATCGGAGATATACACGCGTCTGTGACTCACAAAGGTAATCAAAACTTTATCAAAATTTCCAATGTACTTATTGTCCCTGGATTACAATTTAATTTACTCTCAGTTAGTAAAATGGACGCTAATGGGCTTAAAGTTGTGTTTGAAAAGGGGAACGCTACTATTTTGAAAGGCAATATTTTTGTGGCTGCTGCCACTCGATCTGGTAAAGTGTATACAATGTCTCTTTCGCCTCGTGAAAAAGCATGTGCTGGTGTTGCTAGTTCCATTGTAGCATCATCTGATTTGTGGCACAAGAGGCTTGGTCACATTGGCAAAACCGGTTTAGTTCACTTAAGTAAAATTGTAGATGGAATCAAGGTTGATCAAGGATCGATCTCCGATTTATGTGACTCTTGTATACAGGCTAAACAAACGCGTCTTCCTCACACAAAGCCACGCATTAGAGCTAAGCGCCCTTTGGAGATCATACACAGTGATCTTGTAGGGCCTATTAAGCCCATATCATATGATCAAAAGAGGTATATACTTACCCTGATTGATGACTATAGTCACTTTACAGTCATTTACACTCTAAAGGAAAAGTCTGAAGTGTTTACCTACTTCAAACAATTTGAAGCTATGGCAACAGCTCACTTTAACCTAAATATAAGTCGCTTTAGGTCAGATAATGGTGGTGAATTCGTGTCGCAGGAAATGCTAGATTATTTAAAAAAGAAAGGTATCCAGTCAGAGTTTACGATCAGGCATACCAGTCAGCAGAACGGTGTCGCAGAAAGAATGGGACGTAGCATCATGGAGAAAACACGTTGTTTACTCCTTCATTCTTCTCTTGATAAGTCACTCTGGACGGAGGCTGTTATGACTGCAGTCTATCTAATAAACAGATCGCCTACTAAAGCTCTTGAAAACAAGGTTCCAGCAGAACTGTGGTATGGTGTAAAGCCTGATATGTTAAAACTGAGGGTTTTTGGCTGTGTAACATATCTTCGATTACCTAATCAAGTTCTTAAAAGTAAACTTGACAGCCGCTCGAAAAAGTGCTACTTTGTTGGTTACTGCCCGAATGGGTACAGGCTGTGGTGTCCACAGGAACGAAAAATCATACGTGGGCATGATATAATTTTTGATGAACATTCGTTCATAACCAGTGGTGTTACTGGTTCAACACCATCTCGAGCTATTGAGGTCATCAGTTCGACTCCAAATGAAGCTTTTACTGAGGAATTGCAGGAGGAGCCGTCTTCAGGAGGAGAACCAGAGGCAATTTCTGACGAAGAAGAGACTCCTGGTGAGGAACTTGAACCTCTGCGTAGGAGCACGAGACCTCGCACTGCACCAGCGTACCTAAATGACTATGTCACACTGGCTCTTGGTGCTGAGTCATTTATTGACAACTTGCCAGAAACCTTCGATGACATCCATAGTAGAGATGATGCCCAGCAATGGATGGCTGCAGTTGAGGAAGAGATGTACTCATTGAAGAAAAATGAGACCTGGACCCTTACAGAGCTGCCATCCAGTAAACGAGCTATCAACTGTAAGTGGGTCTTCAAGATGAAGCAGGATGAAAATGGACAGCTTGACAGGTACAAGGCAAGGTTGGTGGTGAAGGGCTGTGCACAGAAGAAAGGGTTTGACTACAATGAAACGTACTCACCAGTAGCCCATTTAACCTCTGTCAGAACCCTGCTTGCAATTATAAACAAAGAAGATTTAATTGCCTTCCAGTTAGACGTGAAAAATGCATTCCTACATGGAGACCTTTCTGAAGAGGTGTATATGAAGCAGCCACCTGGCTTTGTAACTGACAGCAACCTTGTTTGTAAGTTACACAAGACCCTCTATGGATTGAAGCAGGCACCACGGGAGTGGAATGCTAAACTTGACAAATTTTTGAATTCTCTTGGATTTAAGCAGTCTGGAAATGAAAAAGGTATATATTTCGACTTCAGCAACAGCATAAAAACTTACCTTTTGGTTTACGTAGATGACATAATTTTGGCCGGAAACAATCTGCAAAAGTTGAATGACATCAAAACATATCTTATGTCAGAATTCGAGATGAAGGATCTTGGAGGTTTGCACAACTTTCTAGGTATAAAAATTGATCAGAAAACTGATGGTATGTCCCTTAGAAATCAAGGAATTAAAAAAATTTAAAAAAATGTTCATCAACTCTGATAAAAGATTGCCAATACATTTTAAAGTCTTGAATAGGCTCATGCAAGCACTAATTCAGGGGAGTTGTCAAAGGGTCAGTTGATTCCTCTGAGATTATATTTGTAAATAGTTTCCTACTCTTGCTCCACATATATACGGGTACACTTCATCTAGATACTACCCCATTAAGGTTGTAATATTTCTTCACATAATTGTAAATAGTGGCAGGAATTAAATGTGTGGAAAAATAGGTTATTTTTGTACTGTTTCAAAATAAATGTTTTCTGGCTTTTACTTTTATTTGAATCTATTATTTTGTTTTAAATTTAATTAATTTTTAAAATTTCACATACCGAGTATAATTCATTAGTGTATGATAAGCTTGTCATGCAATCTCCTAGGCTTAACTCTATTCCAGCTTATTCGCTGCTTGAATCATTATAATTATGTTACACTGTCCACAACACTCTCTGTATAATTTTCTTCACTTATTTCAATTTTTTAATCCCATAATTACTAATAAATCTTCAATTTTATTTTGTTAGCAAAACACTTTTCCAGTTATTAGACTATCTATAGTCAATGTTTGTTTAGATAGAATTCAAAGATCTAAACTACAAACGAACCAACTAATAAAAGAAGCTCACTATAAAAATGACCATTTCACAGCCTTTTTTATGTCAGACCATGGTATAAAATAAAATAGTATGAAATAATACATTTTAGAGCTTGTGGTCTTTGAAGTGAATGGAACAGTTCTGTAAGCTGACCATTGGACCATTTTCTTATTATACAGATCAGTTCCATATGTCTACTATGCAGAGCCAATAAAAAACTATTATTTATAATTCCAACCCCCTATGAGAATACTCTATATCTGCTACGGTCATATGTCCATGTTATTTTTGTTTTGTAGAAATTGACTTGAAAGTAGCGGCCAAATTTTTTGGCACCAAGTTTGCATGTGGATCTTCAGTGACGGGGGATGACGAGATTGTCATCCAAGGGGATGTAAAGGATGACTTGTTTGACATCATCCCTGAAAAATGGCCAGAGGTGAGTGGAGAAGCTAAATACAAATATTACAGTTTATAAGTTAATTTGTAAGTTGTGTGCTAATATAATCACTCATTTCTTTGCAGATTAAATAACCCATATTAACGTAGCATCAACATAACATACTGATTTAAAAAAAAAAATATTTCACCCCCTTTTTAATGAGAGCATTTACTTGTCTGTAAACCCTAGTAATCCTTGGAAGTGGAAAGATAAATTATTATTAAAGAGTGAAAATTAGAGAAAAATGTTAATTTGACAAAAAAGAGTAAGCTTTAGATTACACAATCGTTTGTTGATTCTTGTTTGTATTATTTTCCCTTCCCCCCAAATTTTCTGTTTTTATCTATTTTACTGCTAAGACAGACCTAGCCAGCCACAAGGTGGACACAGTAATGAATGTACAGTAAATCTATTTAACTCATGAGCTTTTTACAATCCAAGTTTTTCTCTTTTATAAATACATGTTGACTAATTTGTTTAGGCCAGGCATGTCAAACTTGTATTATCGAAAGGGCCACATTTAAAATGGAAAATACTGAGGGGGCTGCATTTCAAAAAATTAAATATTGTAATACCCACTTCATTGGCTGAATGGCCTAAGGAGTCACTATCCTATTATACTGGCTTGCTGATGATAGTGAGATCGAGGTTTGAATCCCAGTTGGGTCTACTGAAGGTAATTTTTCCTCAATGGTTTCCCACTCTCCTTCCACGCAAATGTGGGTAGATCACCTTTAAAATGATTCCTCCCTCATTGCTACCCCATTAGAATAATTGTCATATGTGCATACAACCTGAACAAGTAGTGAGATGCCATGGTGCTTAAAATATTGCAGCAAGAGAGTGGCTTGTGTGTAAGCTTTGATGTGTCAGGTGTTTGTTTATTTTTATAAGAGAAAACGATTGGTCTGACATTAAAATACCTTTAAAAATTGCACATATTTGATTTGAAAGTTTAACCATTTTTGGGAACCAATTGATTTTTGGTTAGTAGAGAGTAAAATTCTATGGGTGCGAAATGTGGCCTCTTACGTTAAATGATGAAAAGAAATTTAGAGTGTTTGAAAACAGGGTTCTTAGTAAAAGATATTTGGTCCAAAAATGGATAAAGATAGTGGGGAGTGGAGGAGGCTACATAATGATGAGTTCTACTCATCATCAGACATTGTTTAGCAATAAAATTTCACAGGTTACGGTGGGCAGGTCATGCAGCGTGAATGGGTGTATCTAGAACCGCATTCAAGGTATTGAATGACAGACCCAATGGAAAAAGATCACTGGGGAGACCCAGACTCATATGGGATGACAAAATTGTATCAATCTGAGAGAGATGGAGTGTAATAAGATAGACCGAATAAAATTAGCTCAAGATAGGGATAAGTGGTGTACTTTTGTGAGTGGGGCAATGAACTTTAGAGTTCCTAATGCCATAGAGTAAATAAGTAAGTAAATAAAGAGTAAAAAATTTGACTTACCAATCTTACTTGCTAAATTTCCCCAAATAAAGACCAATAATTTTCAAATGTAATAATTGTCTGGGGTGTTTTACTATAATGTTTATAATACACAGTTTTCATCACAGCGGGCTGCAAGTTGGACATGCCTGGTTTAGATAGTTAGGTGATACACTGATTGAAATGTTAATCTGGATGGCTCAGTTTATATTGCAATCAGCGCATAAAACCTTAGGACTAGGGTTCAAATCCATGTCAGGCTATCATTTATTTTACTTACCACAACCCTTCATCAGGGACTTCTGAAAGGATGTATTTGTTTCAAAGAATAAAAGATTTGCTAACTAATTATTTAAAATAAAATTTCATTGGTAATCATTTAGTGTCAAGATTTTATATTTTACATATTTTCTTTTGTACAGATTGATGAAGATTTTATTGAGGACCTTGGTGATCAAAAGAGATAGCATTTCCATGTGGTTTGATGGCTGCTGCACTTCAAGTTTCAATATTGCTTTCAAATAGTTATTAAATTTAAATATTATTCCAATACACACCAAAATGCCCTGCTTAGTTAATAATATTTGAAATTTTAGATTTTTTCCAACTGCAAATGTAAATTTTATATATTGTATTTATTTTGAATTAATGGACTTATTTATATAACTGAATCATGTATTTAGGTTGATACAAATAAATATATTGGTAATATTTGCTCCATATACTTTTTTTTTAATGCACATTAAGTCATACTATTATTTCTTTAACATTTAAATATTCTGTTACACTTTGCAGCTGTTATACAGAATGTAATCGGTATTAACTCTTATGATCCATAAATTACTTATACAACTATTTTGCTACTAATGATTTAAGTATAAATATTTCACTTTTATAAAATATATTCTTAAGCCTCTTGAAATTATTATATTTCACTGTTAGAGAATTCCACTCCTAAGGATGTGTTTACATTTGTCATCAAATTGATGTTCACACGAAACATCTTATCATGCAACTAGAGCAGTGCCGGACACTTCCAGAAACACATCATAGAGCAGCTATAGCTTGAGAAGTGTCGGAGGTCTTTACAAATGATACTACTAACCAGTATTTTATAATCTCAATTTGTTCCAAGTTACCAATAATCAATGAGACTTGCAAGTATTGTCACAGAAACTTATGCTGAGAGGATTGTTGCTTGGTCGAGTTCGCAAACTACACAATTTTCACATAATTGCTTCTGTTGCATACTTTCATTAACCTCTACTCCCAAACTTTCATATTCATCGGGTTTCCATGGTATAACTTTTCTATGACTTATGATATCACATAATTTTGGGAGTTCCTTTAATTCTTATATTAACTCAGTAACTTAATCCCTTGACTAGATTCTTTGAGATTTCTCAGCAGTGTAACCATAGTAAATACACAGAGATTCACCAGAAACTCTTATCAGGGTTCGAGTACAGGGAGGGAGCATTACATGCTAGTCAAGACACCCCAACACACAAATGTTAGTCTACAGACACTTCTCTATCAGGCACAGGTTCTGAGATCAAGTGTTAGACATGACCTTGCATCATGCAAAATTTTTTAAGATTAAGTTCCAAACAAACCAATCTAGGCTTTCATCCATAAAATAACAGATTCTTTTACATATATACAACCAGCATTTATGATCACATAGTCCAACGTACCACTCTCATGTTAGATTGGATTGTTGGTAACAGGGTCATACCATGTCAGTTCATCCAGGCCAACTAACCCACCATCTTGGATGATACAATTTGGCACATAATATTTTTGAATGGTTTTATGATCATATATTACATTTTATGATAATCTAACCAATAGTTTTCAAATCATGGAGGCCCAAATATAGCCTAAATACAACTGAAAATCTTCCGCGGTGACGGTGTGCAAAGTTTACAGCATGGAATTAAATATTTTATATCTCTAGAACTAGAAAATATAAATCAATTATTTTTTTTAACTTCTCTTTAAAGATACAATATTTTGAATAATATATTGTGTTGTGGATATGTACAAAATATGATTTTAAAAATACAATTAAAATAATTTGCATGAAATTTCCCATAAAAATATGATTAATATAAATTACTAATATCAGAGAAAGCAGAGGCTTTCTTTTGCTTTATGTGCAAAAAATATATCATTAACATAATAAAAATTTAGCTTAAAAGTTTGTTAGTAATCTAATCCTTATATGACAATTTATTAAAATATAACATACTCAATGTTTTAAAATATATTAAGAGAATTTCTAAAAGAAAACCATTTGGCTTCACAGGTATAAATGTATTTTTTGGAAAAACCATAACTTCTAGCTGAACTTGTTATTGATGGAGCTTCTAACACATGCAAGATGTGACCGAATGGAATATTGCAATCATCTTCAAGTAATGGCCAGTAAAATGAGTTTGCTGGGCCACTTGGGTGCATATATCGTACTGACACATCTCCTTCTACCAGTTTAATTTTATCTACCATTCCAATATACCAAATTAAATCTTAGACATAAGCAACATAACAAAGTGTATGTAATTTTTGCTGAATGTCTAGTTTTACACTAAAGTAAAAAATCAAGGAGAAATGTTCATCAAGACTAATTCTTTTCATACCAATTCTAAATGGTAATAATGGAATGAAATTCTGAAAAATTTGTGTACCAGAAATAGTTTTTTCTTGTAAAAACCTTTGTTCACACTTAACTTGGATATCACCCATTGTAGTTTTAGAAATAAAACTAAACTTAATATTTTTAATCTCATTAGAACAAAAATTAAACACATCTAATGGTGTTACTATTTGCTCATTTAGAGGTTGCTGTAGAGTAGCTTTAGCACTGATACCTACGTTTGATCCCCCTGACTCTCCGAACCACACCCTCCCTCACTCACCTCCCCACACTCCTGTATTTCTCTCCCAACATCTATTCTCTTGGCTCACCCACTGTATTCACTCCACCAACTCCAATCTTTCCCCTGAGTCCCATCGGTTATCACCTGAGCCCCCTCGCTACTCCCGTCCCCTCGGCCTTACTCATTCTCCCCTACTTCCACGCCCTATGGCAGGCAACGGGATCCTCGAGTGGGTCAACTTCCACAAGCCCACGTGGTGCTCTACCCCAAGATAAACAAGGTATTGAGGAATCTACTGACAACCTTCGTCTCCACTTCAGTATGTAAATAAACGTTGCTACCTTAAGACCAGCGGATAGTGAGGTTAACAAACAAATCGCCAAGAGAAAACAAAGAAACCATCCAGTGGTGTTTGTTAATCTAAGAGAGACCAATAAGGTGGAGGCCATGGGAATTAAGTTTTTGAGGAGTATGTTAGCTCTAACCGAGAGAAATTAGGAACGAAGAGTTGTTATACAGGGTTTACATTAGCTAGTATAGGACGCAAGAGTGAGCTGTAATATACATTTATTTAAGGAGGATGGAATAGGAAAGGATCCCAAGGATATTGATGTTGCTGGAGTATGTAGGAAAAAGACCATAAGGGAGACCAAGAAAGTGACTGAAAGAGCAGGTAATAACATGTGTGCAAGTGAGAGATGAAGAATGATGGAAATACAGAGGAAAATGTAACAATTTCACAAAGCTTACCTGGCTACAGTCTGGAAGCAGTACACGATGATGAAGATCATGAGAGTGTTAATATGTAATTATGATAAAGAGATTAGGAATGTGACATTTCCGTCAAGATTAAACTCTCCACAAACACGTTTGTCATTATTATTAACTTTTAAATATGAATATTATTATATTAATTTATTTAATGTCATAAGGTTCTTTGGTGAAAGTAGCCAAGTTATGGTGCTAATCTATTTTAATTATTTTTGTGAAGGAGTGTTATATTAGGGCTTGTTTTTCAAAGCTATTCTTAAACAAAATCGGCATGTCTTGTAAGTTTGGACAAGTTGACTCGACTTTTGTATTAAATTTCTCACTAATAAATCTGTTGTTAATAGTATTCTAACATTGCCTTAGATTAATACCTTACCTAACAAACACTTTTGGTGCCAGCGGTTAAGAGGTAGCTGCACTAGAAATTCCAGGCCATTTAAATCATATTTGCATACATAACCAATTGTATGCATCATAATTTTGAAGCTATAAAAGAGACTATACATTTGGCATCAAAACTATTGATTTATTCATAGAGTACAAACATCAAGTTTTTCTCCAGTATGAACATCTCTGACATCTCTTGAATGAAAACAAAACTAGCCCAGTAGGTCATAAAAATTGTAGCCAATAGATTGGCCAATGAAGGGAGGGGAGTTTCCTCTCGGCTGGCTGGAACTACAACGTAAAATTACATTTGTTTCTTTACAATAACTAAAAGTTAAATGACCAAAACAGTATTTCTACTATTTAAGATTATTTTTCTGAACATGACTGATGTGGGTTCAAAATATCTAGTTTATATCAGGGCTGTAGAGTAAGAGTCAAAATAGTAAGCAATTTTGGGTGTAGTTGGAGTCGGTAAAAATGTACCGACACAGTCTTAGGTTAAAAATAAACTATATGGTAAATATATCATTTTAACTTTATACTTTATTTATTTTTATGACCACTATTTGTAATTTAGTCTGACAGATTTATTCAAAAATAAATTCCAAATGCCAAAGAAGCTTCCCATGAAGTAATCTATATTGGAGTATTTTACTGCTGTACATTTTTATTAGGGCCTACCAGTGGCGTTAGGTCAGGGCAAGCACTGCTTGCCTTTGATTGAAGATATGTAATTTAAGCGTCAGTGGGTTTGAAAGAAAAAATCCCATACATTGCAGTGACCGTAACATGCATGCAAGATGTGCACTAGTCCATCTAATGGTGGTTGAAAGTCTGTATTTGTCAGACTTTCATCCTGTTTCTCTAGCTAGAGCTAGTGTTCTTATTTGTGACTGCATAGATTTCGGAGGGAGAAAAGGGAAAGAGCTGGGGATATCAGGTAAAAATGCAAGCAGTCGAGCCACAACTTCTCTCGCCCGAAAGGTGACGACTAGAACCGAAGTCACTACTCCTCTTTCCCCTTTCAAAACATAGAGAGGGATGTTAAGATGTAAATCCCAGAACAGAAGGACGCACAAAGCCACAAATATCATAAAAAAAACCACCTTCAAATAACTTCTTGAAGCATAACAAATTTTTTAAAAATTCCAGGACCTCCCCTTTTAAGCTTGGGGGCACCTCTTCCAAGCTTGCCTAAGAATTTTGGTCACGAGACGCTACTTGGACCTACTAATTAATATACTTTATATTCATTTATGAACTAATCAGAGTCGGTTGAACAGTAGAAAATATACGAGTCCCGAAGGTTTGGCACACTGATTCAAAAACCCTGGTTTATATTAGGTAGGGGTCAAATCAATTATTTTACAAATCTCAGACCTAAACCGTAAACATAAGAAGTTTCCTTCATTTCAGTAAGTTGCTGTAGAAAATTGAAATAGTGACTAAATGTTAACATTTTTTGCTATAGTGCAATCATTATAACAGTCATACATTCAGTCAAATTACATATTTATGTTCTAGAGTCCAGTCGATAATTTTGCTCTACATTTATGCTAAGCTAAAATACCAATATTAAGGATTATAAAAGCACTAAAACATGTTTTAAATCAAAGTTTGAATAATTTAATTAGTTTTAAAATCTTGAATCTGATGTTTTATTTGGTCTTAAAAGCATTTGAGGATTCAAAATATTCATTCCTTGTTTGGAGAAAATTTAGTTTTCTATGAGTTTTCCAGTAAGTGTGTGACTAGACACTGAAAATAAAGACTTCTTATTTGTAGGTAAAACTCCACCAACAAATGTAGTTAAGTGCTGATTTCTCTTTAGTGGTACAATGTGTAACCTATAGCTTCTTCAGATTCTATGTGTAAGTCTGTGTGCCATGAGCCATAGATGATCAAAGATTTAGAGGAATATGACATTAAATTTTTTATGTAGACTTCAAAATCAGTTAATTGGTTTCATTGTTTCAAATGCTTAGCAATAATTTGAATTTTTTTATTTTCTTTAGTAATACATTTCAATGGCTTTTAAAATTCACAAACCAAACCAGTATGTATACTAACCTTTATTTGATTATTTTATCATTATAGTGACTACACATTGGTGTAACTTAACTTAAATTCTACTTTTATTATGATACAGCAAAGTTTTGTTTGATTTTTGACACATGGATCTAGAGTTTAACATTAACATGGATGTTGATCATGTTCATGTATTGTTAACACTTTTTTTTTTAAGTTTCAGAGAGAACATTATTATAGTACCACCATACACCAAATTACCAACACTTTCAAAACTTCAGTAAGTTTAAAAAAAATAGAGTTTTGTTTGTATGATATACTGAAGTCTGCATTAGCCAAGAATGACGATTTGGGAACTCTTACACCATATTATACCATACCCTTAATTTTGTGAACTAGAACTATGTTTGTGTATTTGCTAAACATTACAACTAACACTGATTTTGGAGAGTATCCCTAGCAATAGCCTACCACCTTTGAATCTTTACAGAGGGAACTTGTGGATCAGGTTTTAATCCCAATAAAGGCCTAATGTAGAAGTTTATTAAGCAGGTTAAATGTTAATATAAGTTTGTTATATTCATTTAGTTCCAGATGCTTGCTAAACTATATATAATATTGTATGCAAAACCAGTTACGTTTTGTTTGTCAAAAATACATTTTACTTAAAAGCACATATTCATGAACTATTACAAAATTTATGACACAATTTTCTACAGAAAACCACCTGAACAAATTTCACAAAACACCTGTTCAAAGAAAGGGTCTATCGAAGAAGTTGATACTTTGATGGAAACCAATGTTTGCATCAATCCAAATCTAGCAAATTACAAGCAAGAAGAATCTAGTAGAAACATATCAGGCAGGTAATGTTTACTCTAAGACGTGTGTCATGTATTTGCCCTAAAATAATCCAACAGAGGCTCATTTACTTGTCAGTATGTACTTGATAGCAATGTGGGCAGGTGGGAAAACAAATATCAAGCGAAAGGTAATAGCTTTTTCTTAATTTTGTGACTTGTTCTCCAAACTGCAATAGCTCCATCTGATGGGCCATGTGTTCCCAATACTTTTGTACCTTATGATATGGACAAGAAAAGAGCTATAGTTAGTTATATTACACACCACCACCAGCAGAAGCTTATATTGAACAGTCTAGCTATGATGAGTATTCACAGTTTTATAGGAGTCAAAACCACACACTAAAGGTTTCACACTGGTGAGGTTACATGTGTATCGCTAGTTTAGGGGCATATCTGTCATGTTCAACTTGCATGCTTGATTTTGACCTTGAGCCTGGACTAGAGTTCAGATTCTGAACCAGTATATTAGAAGAGATTATCTATTTACCCCGCGGGCAAATGCTGGCACACTTTCTATGGATTCCATCTACCTCATCCTTACTCTTACTGTAAAATATGTGGCAAGCTTGGAGATGAAGTAAGGTGTGTAGCACAAACATAAAGAAATCCTAATATCTTGGTTTATAAATATAAAATGTTTGCTCGCTTTATGTGATGTTTAAAATGTCATACAGAAACCAGCTTCAACAAGAATCAGCGACTGTTCATTTGGGAACCGAACCTTTAGAAGGATGTGACATTGAAAGAGTTGATAAATGCATACAAACAGACAAGATTGTCATAATTCAAGATGAACATAATCCAAGCAGTGTAAAACGGTACGTAATTTCAAAGTAGATTTGTTATAAACAAAAAACAAAATATAATTAGATATTATGTAGGGCCTATATAACTTGCTTTTAAACATATAAAATAACTTTAGATTTCTAAATGTAAGAATTCATTACGTTAGGTCCTACATACTTGCACATTTTTTCCTGTTGACATTTAGATTTTATGTGTTAAGAAATAACTAGGTATCTTTAAATGAGGGAGTTGAACATTAAGTGGAACCAGAACCGTTAACTGAAATTAACGGTGATTCTTAAAGAATAAGAACATCAACAAAACGAGATTGGAATAATATATTTTTAGGTTCATAAAGATTCTTCTTGTTTTTTTTTTAAAGGTTTTAACATTTTATAATTACATTTTATGCCCTTTTTTCAAAAACTTGTTGTGCCTCATTGTTCATTTGGCCCTTGTATCTTTCCTCCACACTTGCACAGGCTGCACCAACCACCGTAACCACTACCTAAACCGCTCCACAGTTCATGTTCTCTGAGCCGTCCGTGATGAGGGTACTTAATACGGTGGTTCCTAGGTCATAGGCCAGTCGGAGATTGGTTACCCAACCCGGGTGTGCTAACTGTTTGAAAGAGCTATTAAATTGTATTATGTCATGAAGGAGCAATATTGTTTTAACCCTCTTTCTTCCCACCAGAACCGCTACCTCCCACCGCGAACCATGTTGCCAGGATTTCCTCATTTTACAACGCTACCCACGTTGCCGAGACAATCACCCTACCTCCCAGCACAACTCACGCTGCCGGAACCAGCACCCTATCGCCTCACCTCAGGACTTCCTCATGTTCGATCACGACTCACATTGCCGGGACTTCATGCTCCACCGCTACTCACGTTGCTGAGACAATCACCCTACCTCCCAGCGCAATTCACACTGCCGGGACCAGCACCCTATCGCCCCACCTCAGGACTTCCTCATGTTCGATCACGACTCACATTGCCGGGACTTCATGTTCCACCACGACTCACGCTGCTGGGACATCTTCTGTTCCACAGCGACTAATGTTGCCGGAACACTTACCAAACTTTTTCCTACCCCTACCTACACGTGTCTGAACACAACGTCGCCGCGATATCGACCAGTGAGGGATAACAAACTTAAATTTTTTAAAAAATTCTTATTCTCCCCTTTTTCAGGAATCTTTGTGGCCTGTTAGGATATATTTATTTTTCAATGGTATTTTATTTATTTGAGGTATTTAGCATGCACTTTCTTAACAGACTGATATCAGCACATGAGAATTTCTTTGAGTTAGAGTTAAAGGGCTTACCAATTTTGCACAGAAAGGGCACATACCTTCCAGGGTTCTTATACATGCCACAATCGAGATGGGACCGATGGCTTTACTTTTCTTCTGAAGGAAGTTTTTTCCCCAAATTTGTATCGCTCAAGAAAAATCCATTGATCTCAGCTAGGTTTGTACCCACGAACATCGGGTACTGAGGCGCGCACTTTACCCCAAGACCATCGAGGTTGACAAGGGTATTAAAAAAAAGTGCTATTGAGCATTAATATGTTGAGATTCTTAAGGAATAATTGTCACATTATTTTTTCTCATTTTAATCTTTCGGTTAAGAGTTTAGGAAGATGTATTTAGCTTTGAGTGACAGCAAAAAGGCCTAAGAATGGGAAGTACTGATAAATGTTGTACAAGCAGTCTAAGCTAAATATGAAGAAATTAATTTAAAAGTGTTATTCCATTTATGTGGTTATTGCTTGGCAAATTTACAAGGAGGATGAAAAGAGGAGTGGAGGGTTGCAAATTGTAAATCTTTTCACTCTCTGCCTTCAAAAATCATGTAAGAAGTAGTTTAGAGTCAGCTGATTTGTCCACAAAAGCCAATTTTGTTTTATTATGAATAATATAATATGATCATTGTCTAATATAAATACCATGTAACTTTTTTTTTAAATTTCCAACTTTCAGAAATTCTGTAGAAAGCTGTGTTCAGATATCGGCAAACCAAGATAGATCTTATTGGAACAGTAAGCTATGTATTATTATTTTGATCATTTCAATGCTGCTATCGGTCCCATTGTTTTAAATTGGTTACTGGTTAGCTTGCTAACTATGACTGGAGGTCTGGATTTGATTCCCTACAACACCCACTAAACATGTTTTTTTCTGTGTAATGTGACGTTACGTTTTCTTCAGGTAAATGCTAATGAATTTCCTTAGCAATAATCTTCCTCATTTTGTGTCCTAAGTTTAGATAGTTTAACACTAATAACCAAAACACTGGTAAGTTATATGTGCAATTGCAATTGGTTATTGAATATAAGTGGTTATTAGTCCAAAACAAGCTAGTGATTCTTCATGATAATGATGCAAGCATTGTTTTACAGCAGTGACTTAAGACTTGCATTGCACTTGGTGATTTTCGACAGGGGGTTGCTATGCATCCAAATGCAATGGGGTCTGGGGTGTGTAACACAGATGTGAAAGAATTATAAATGCAATTTGAACTAATTTTACCATCCTCTCTCCAATGTAATGCTAGAGCATTTTCTTTTAGACATTCTCATTTCTCTTCTTTAGATTAATGAATTGTCTCTGTGTTAAGCTTACAATATTGGCTTTTGAACTTTAAATGGAATAGTATAAATTTAAGAAACTGTTAGTAACATTCTCTTATAGAAAATAACAAATTACAATTTGGATAAAGGAAAATATACCTCGTACACATTTTTTAATATTCTAAACATAATTTCCCTGGACAGGGTAAGTTGTTATTAGTAACTAACTTAAAATTTCAGACTCGAACAATCAGCCAAATCAACCTTTCTCTACAAAGAAGAATGACTATTTGACCATGACATTCCTGCTGTTGCAATTTTTGCTAATTGCTTTATCTGTTATCTTGAATGTGGTATTGAGTGTCAACTACTGGAGGTGTCCTTCAAGACCTGCACCGTGGCAACCACTAGAGAATCTTTGGGATACTCTCCTTTAAAATTAATATGCTTCTGGTTGGTACATTTTAATTACTTTGTCACTTATTTTGTATGCCTATAGCTTGATGTTTAGGGAGGTTGGAGTTTAATACCAGGGTAGTGTCTAATAGAGATGATTATTTGTGTATGTCCTATTATTCAATTCCTGGTGCCAGTTTTGGATGTTATAACGTTTTTAGGTTAAATTTAATAAGATGTGTATTAATATAAACCAGTGTTTAGAAAGCAGGGAGCCTAAGCAAAGTATTTATTGGTTATTTGGTTCTCAAAAGAAACATTTTAAAGGTTATGGTTGGAAACCAAAGTTTCTGTACTTTTCGGTAGGTATTCGGATTTTGGTTTCAGTTCTTTGAAATCTATATCTACTACTTACTAACATTTTAAAAGTTTTCGATAAAAAGTAATAGTTAAAACATAATTTATTTTATTTACACGTCTAGGTTTCACCTGCAAGGATTATAAATAACTTAAGGGATATCAATAAAAATTGTAGCTTAGAGGAATTGCATTTGCATCAAGAAGTATTGGTTGGGTTATAAAAGGCTGGCAACAAACTATTCTTTAGATTTTTAAGCTAGTTTGTCCATGTCAAGGTTGAAATATTCTCACAATGTGATAGCATTTCTTTGTAAACTTTCTGGATAAATTTCTTATCAAAGTTATCACTTTACTTTAGTTGTAAAAAAACACCATATTTACATATCGCGATTTTTTTTTTTTAGGAATTGTGTGCCATGTGGAGAGATGACGAGGCAGTGAAGAGTTGGAGTGGTTATTTAAACTATTCAAATTAGCAAATAAGAAAATTTTAAATGTAGGTGTACTTATTTGATAGTAAAAAATATTTGCTTGAAACTTTTACTTTTCTAAATTAACTAATTTTCTTTAATCCAAACAATCCAAATAATAAAACAATGCTCCACAAACACACCTGCCAGAGTATAAATCTGCCTAATCTGCAATTTGCATAAAGCCAATATTGATCCAATGGTCAGTGTATATCCAAAGTTGTAAGCACATTTCTTGTGTGCTTTGTCGAATTATCTGAAATATCCCCTAGCTTACTGGCAAAATTCAATGTAAGTCAAATGATAAAACATTTCTCATACACTAATCAAGAAAGAGCAATCTATGAATTTTAAATGGTACCATCATGTTTGAATAGTTCTGGCAATAGGGGGTTCAGCAGATTTCAAAAGGATATGAAAGTTTTAATACAGCTATTAAACAACAACAGCAAATTGCATTTAAAATATCATGATCAAGAGGTAGAAGAATATTAAATACTGGTGATAAGATATTAAAAAGTAGTTTATTAATATAAACTTATTCAACAGGGGAGTTTAAATAAATAAAGTAACAATACCTCTTGTGATTAAATATATTCTGGTTACTCTATTTACTAAAACACTTTTTAAAATGAATTAAAAAATCGATTTTAAATTCAACGAAATTTTATTTTAGATTTCTAGACCATTTTTTTATCAAAATGAACAGATACCACCAATATCATCTACATTAAAATTTGATAAAACTGGTCAGGGTTATCCTGACCACTAGTTTTATCACATTTGTATTATTATTATTATTATCATCATCACCGCGTCTTACTACCTGTTCAGGTTATACGCACTTACGCTAATGTGTAATGGTAGGGTAATTGTGAGATGAAATGTAGGACCTACAGTTTAACGTGGAATCCGAACCACGGTGGAGGCGAACTTTACACATTTACAAGTTGTGATTAATACATGTCTTGTCCGAGGTGAAGGAAGGTTTTGGCAATCAGATAAATCTGTGCCGGGACTGAGGATTAAACATTTGTATGTAGATTATATTGTACCAACACTTATTAATTATTATCAAACACACACACACACAAGAAAAGTTTCTTTATTCTATTTATCTTACTGAAATAAAATTACAATTATTTTAGAAAAAAGAAACATAATAACCAATAGTATCGAAGAAGGTGCAGGAAACAAAATCTACCATAAAAAGTGAAAATAGGTTTCCATAAAATAGCTATAAATATTGGCATTTGATGTGAGTTCATATAAAAGTTATCGTTGCATTGCTCGAACTTGCTCTTTCACTTCTTCTACCAAAAGTGAACTCTTCATTAAGGACTCCTGCTGGTAACCCAAATGAGCTGATATCAACTGCAATTTCTTCAAGTTCTAAGAATAAATAAACACACATTCCAAAATAAATTCATGGAGTAAACAAGAGTGGACCTCTTGTTGAATATTAACAAAGTATAATGAGGGGGTAAATAAATTAAATGCATCAGCATTCACTCGGAAGGAGTATGAGAAAAATGGTGAAAATAAAACCACATGCAGTACACTTCACCTAAATTCCAACCCCAATTCTTCAGTGTCTGTTTCAAGAGTGGTTGACAACCCTGTCAGTGTCTCAATTTTAACCATAACATAAAGAACTCTGGGTTTACATACCGATTCTGAATTATTGATTGCGTGCTCTTGCAAGGCAAAGTTTCTAGCTGCATGCATCAAGATCTATAAAATCAAACGTTAGCATTTAATAAAATATTAATTAGCATTTATAACATAAAAATAAAGTCATTAAATACAGTACACTGAAAAAGTTATACCCAAGCAATCTAATTATTTTACTATAATCCTACAAATCAAGAAGCGCCATTTAAAAGTTTATAGATAAATACTAAACAAAATTAAAATAATTTAAAATGCTTTATACAGATTTAACACAGAAAACAAACTGTGTGTGTTGTGCCTCTTGGTTCCATACAGATGGCCTTATCTAATTTCATTAAAAGATAATAAGAACTCATCTGAGCCTATTTATTTTAATATTGACTGAATTGTTTGTTGTAGTTTCATTTTTAAATCATATAATTAGAAAAATAAAAATATTTCTCAATGCATTTTAACAATTGAGGCACACTTGGTGTTTAAACTAGCCTAATTACTTCTAGTAAAATATACATATAGGTAGGTACATATTTTAGAAAATTTAAAAAATAGACAACTGTATAGGGTCTACTCCAGTTAACAATGACATATCAAAAAGTGCCTAAATAAGTGGTATCAAACTTTGTTGTTGTTGTAGAATGGAACAAATGTTTAATCTTTTTATGATGGCTGCTGATCTATTTTAAACTTGGTATTCACATTGGTGGTCACATGGTCAAAGGCAGGGCTACTGAACTTGCATACTTTTCACATGTTCTGTCAATTGAGTCGGTGAATTTCAAAACTGTCCTTATCCACTCTGTCATTTTTGGTAGAATGCAAATTTTTTTTATCATGTTTATTAATTTATATTATTTAATAGTTATTTTTCTGGTGTTGATCACATTCAGTTATCATTTAAAAACCTCGTTTGGCAAATATCTGCCATAAGATTCCTTTCTAAAAAAATACAATATTTTGTATAAGGAGGGTTTTGAAATAAAACAGTGGATTGAGAGAGTTTTGAAAATAAACATAATGGAAAAGGGAAGGTTTGAAGAAAACAAGGTTAGGTTAGATTTGAGTAGGATTACTGAATTAGGCTACTTTCAAACTAGGCTTTTATTCTTACAATGAAAACGAAACCATAATAATTTTAGCTTGCATAGTTAAGTATGTAGCCTAGAAATAAAAGTATTTTTAATGAAAGGGCATTGAATTTAAAGTAGTGCAGCACAACAGCTGTGGGAAAGGTCTACATCTGTGAAACAAGATCTGACACTTCATTGTCATTATCTTCAGCCAAATTATCTTCTTCTGGAACTTCATCACAATTTTCTTGGCCATCAATCACTTAACTGTAGTAGACAAGGTCTTCACATTCTCTCCAGTTGGCTCCAAAATGTTTTGCTATAAGATTAGCAACATAATTTAATTTGGCACGTTTAACAGGATCCATGTTGTTAAGCTGAACAGGTTTCATACTGCTTTAGACACTTGCCCTTCCTTATTATTGATCCAGGAACTCCAAAATTGCATATGCAGTGCACTTCACCCTGGACCTTAACACTTCCATTGGTGTTCTTAGTTAAGATGAGCCTTTCACACAAAGACATCTTAAAATGCCATTGCCCAGTAGGTTTGACTACATCTTGAACGTCGGACTTCCAGTCTTGTACAGGCACTTCTGAACCCAGCTTGTTAACTGCCTCAAAATCCTTAAAAAATAGTCATGTACTGACTGGTTAGGTGTCTCGATTGTCCCCTGACTCCTAATTACTTTTTTTATTCCTCCGAAAACCCTGTCAGATGGTAGGAAAGAATGTCCTACTATAGGGAACACCAATTCAACCTTCTTTAAACCACTTCATCATCACCTCAATCACAGTCAAGTCTTGTTTATGTCCGGGACAGCCATCTGAACAGAGCCAGGACATAATCAAAATCTTCATTTTCTAGTTTTGCATTCCTCACTATATAGAGTACAGCTGAAGTGATTTCATTGGAACCTTTATATCTCTCATTTTCCATCCAGACATAGATGGTAACTATGTTCGTATTCTGTGGTGCTTTTGAGTGCCCACGGCATGCCATAAAACTATAGCAGTATAGTTGCCTACTATGGTATGCAGCTTGGTCGGGCACTTGGGGTAGGACCAGGTTTCTTTGACAATCATAAGAGAATAAAACAACTATGTTTGTTTCTTTATCATTAAGTTGGTTGTAAAATGCCTTGGCTTTTAAATTATGAATCTTCAACTGGATGATGAGATCAGATTTTATCTTTGAGCCTGTAAGTTTTACTAGCTTGCTGAATTTATTTTTTAGTGGAAGACATGTAGAACATGCGTCAGTAGCTGGCGTTTTAAAACTTGTAAGCCACATCATCAATATGGTTTTTATTGTAGTTCCACCAAAGCTGTTTTATGTTAAGCCCACAAGGAAGGTACTGTCACTTTGATTTGTCCCGTGTATACTGGAATTCTACAGATTGCAGACTCTATATGTATGTTAAGTACTTTATAACTGATTGCCTTTTAACCTCAAATCTAAGGCTGTGCCTGTCTTCTCCTATGCATACCATAGGGGAAGCTCCAGTTGCACAATGTTTTCGGCACAGATTTTGGACATGATAACGTGATATTCCTAAGATAGAAATGAAAGTAATATGTATATAATCCAGGAAGGGCGAGGTACGTTAATGTTATTATCGTTCACTCCGTTTATGGAAACAGCAGTGCCGCAGCAAACAAGATGAGATAATGCAAGCTCTGAATAAGGACAATTTTGAAAACGTTATCAGGCATAGACTGATGCAGGAAAAAGGAAGTTGTGACAAATAATTTTTAAGCTGTATAGGGAAAGTTTTGTTGAAAAAACTTTCATGGATAAGGACAGTTTTGAAAAAGACCTAATATTTTAACACTATATAAATAAATGATTAGAAAGGTTTTGAAACATTTGAAGGACATTATAAATGCAGGTATGCCAACTGAATCATAATTCATTGCTAACTCAATTTTTTTGAATTTTGGATAAGGATAGTTTTGAAATTCATCAACTCAATTATTTATCTTAATTGTTTATAAATTATAGGTTACATTTTCATGCATGTATTTAGATTAAATTAAATAAATTCTATTTCTAAAGCATAGGTTAAGAGGCCATTATTAAATTATGTAAGGCTTTTCCTCATAATTTTCAACCCCCCCATTCCCCTCCCATAAGGGATCGTAAGATTTTCTGTCACTTGCCTCCCTCCTTCTATCTTACATAATTTTTTATGATCTGGTAAATTAGATTATTTAAATTGGTAGTTATTTACTGACAAGGATTTTTGATAAAGTGAGTGATATGAAATTTTAGAATACTTTAATTATTGCAGAAAGTAAATGAAATATTTAAGTTAAATTTTATAATTAATAGGTTTATATTTATTTTTTCAGATTCTCTCGCACCATAAACATTGATAAAAAAAACCTAAATATGATGGCTTCCGACCCCCCACTCCCCTTTCGTATGAAAACGTAAGAAAATAAATTCCCCTCCCCAAAAACCCTTTTGTTATTTAAAGATGGCCCCTGATGTAAAAAAAAATTAACCACTCTATCTATCTATGGTTGACGCACTATCATAATTTGGCAAAATTTACTTTATAATACATCAAATATTTGGCCTTATGGGGGATCCCCGAAATGACATGCAACCTTCCAATGACAAAAAGGTTCTCCACTCCTGGTCTAAAGTATCACACTCACTCTGGACTGGATTGCTGATGATAAGATCAGAGTTAGAATCACAGTTGAATGCGCTAAGTTTCCCCCTCCCTTCCTCTAAACAAACGTGGGTGCATTTCCTCTAAATTATACCTTCCTCAGCCCTACTTCATTTGTGACATATTCAGATAATTTAAAATGATATTAAGATTCAGTGAAAAAAAAGAGCTTGGTAGGCCTAAGATTTTCTATACAATAAGCATCACCTTAGAATTTTCTTTTAGCACTGCATCTTACTAACCATTCAGGTCATATGCTTATATATAGGTACTAATTATACTAATGGATTAGGAATGAGGAAGGTTGAATTTATAGGAAGTGTACCCTCATTTGCGTGGAGTGTGGTGAAACCATTTAACTATTCTCACTACGCCCAACCATAATCAAACCATGATGTCATCGGCATTCTAGTCTATTGCTAAAGTCGCGCCTTATACCAGGGGGCCACTGAAGCCGGTTAGTTTAGAGTTAAAACTGTACAAGTGCTAGAGATCCTGTGCTTGCAAATGAGAGCTGGTTCAGCTTTAATCAAATTCAAGTCTATTATGGGTCATTTTAAAACTGAGGGACAATTTATGTCTCCTGTCTAAATAAATATTTTGTTATTTTTAAAACAAGCAACAAAATTTTCTTTTTTCATGGTAGAAAGTGTATAAAATGTGATAGAAACATTTAAATATGGTAATATTAAAAAAAATTAGACCAAATAATTATTAAAAGTCCCTTTCATCACCTCGCTAACCATCCCCACCTCTTAATTTCGAAGTTTGAAGTTATATACAAAAATAAAGAAAAAGAGTAAACATATATTATAATATTCCCGTAATACTGGTTTTTTCGTTTGAAGAATGTTTCAATAAATTATTTATGAATTTTGACATTTTAATCAATGTATGTTTGTCTCCAAGTAACACACTGGACGGACATGTTATTTTGAATTTGGTGCTAAAAACCTTCCAGAATAGTATGTACGCTGTTCCCCATTAGCCGTAGTCTGTTGTTGTCCTGTACTTGAAAGTTTTTGTTATTTCATCAGTTAAAAAGTTTTATTTAATATTATTCGGTCAGCGTACAAAAATTCGGGTAGGGCCTAAATAGTATAGAGTACCGTATGTTAATTGCAAATCACTTTGCTAATGTTAATATCATTTTGCGTTTTTGAAATAACTAAGCTAATACCAGTTCAGTTGAACATAAATGGAAGGAAGCAGGAAATAACCTCAATGTTTGTTTGCTGCTGTATACTTATATTATGGTTATGAAACTCAAAGTCTGCCAAAAACATCACTTGGCTAACGCTCATGTCACTAACATTGCTTGGTAATGAAATGGTGTTCACTTTACTAACGATGCTTGGTGACAAAAATGGTGTCATCACCTTGCTAACGTCAGTTAGGTGATGAAACTAATGATAGTCATGTAGCTCATGTTAGTAAAATGAAATTTTCAATGTAAATGGGATTTTCCCAAACATAACTTCACCAATGACAATAAAATCACTTATTTCTCATTAACAGTCTTAGTAAAAAAATATATATATTATTATTATTATTAGCATCGCGTCTTACTACCCGTTCGGGTTATACGCACTTACGCTAATGTGTAATGGTAGGGTGATTATGAGATGAAATGAAGGACCTACAGTTTAACGTGGAATCCGAACCACGGTGGAGGCCTGGCATTCCCCACATTCACAAGATAACTTGTCAAAGAAGGGTTTGGAAATCAGATAAATCTGTGCCGGGACCGAGGATTGAACCCCGGCCGCCAGCATATATATATATATTATTAACATTTGAGCTATTAAAAACATAAATAAAAAATGAGAACTGTAAAACTTAAATTTTCTTTGGATTTTGGAAAATTCAACATCACTAACACATGAATTTTGTATTCTATTATTCACTTACAAAATCCTAATTCCAATAAATTAAGGAAAATGTAAACATTTTTAAGGCCTTTTATTGTTAAAAAAAAATATGATACACTTAGTAAAAAATTCATATTTTATTTGAATTTTAGAGATTATAACATATTTATGTGCATCTGAAATAACGTTAACGAAATGATGGATTATGGATAACTTAGCCACTTTGGTAAAATTAAAAAAAAAACACTAGAAAATTGTAAAATCAAGCTGTGCTAGTGTTATTAATTACTTCTTTCATAAATTTTGTATAACTAGGCATTAAATTATACTTTTCCTGAAATTATTTTTTTATTCTTGGCTTTCCTATCTGTCCCTCAATTTGAGAATGACCCTTATACTATAAATACCTACTCTTTTTTTCAAACTTACAATCAAATTTTGTTTTATGCATGAGCAAATTACACGAGTACTGTAAAAATATAAAAACATTCTCACACATGGCTATCTAACTATAAAATAACAGTGGGAATAAGCCTATCTTTAACTAAAATGATGTCCATGTTACAATGTCTTGGCTGTTCACTTGCTTTGTAAAGGGGGAGGTTTAGTTATTAATCTTGTGTCAATAAAGGAAACTCCCTTATTGAATAACTGCTTTCTAAAATTTAATACCATAAAAATATTTACATGTAAAAATGACCGATAATTTTGCTTGAAATATTGAATCGAAGTAGAAACTGGTGGTGCCCTAGTTTCTTCAATGATATCGGCACAGCACTTGTAGAAGGTGACCATGGGTTCATAAGTAGAACTGGTCTGAATCAGCAAGAAGTACGCATACAAGTGTGAGCATGCAAGGTATTATGATCCTCAATCAAGTCCACATTATCCCAGGCTGCCGTGCCTCTCAACACTTTGTCTACTTTCAAGTGAGGGTTGGTGCGTGTGGAAAGACAATGCGACACATTGTAAGGGATTGGAAAGTGAGGCATGAAAATCTCATCTATGAACACCCTTTGTAAAGGGCAAGAAGTATCTGTATTAAGGGGAAAATAAATAAATGTGGCTTTAATTAAATATGCACATCTAATCTATACTGCTAATTAAGCCTAAATGCCACATTATACAAACATAATATAAGTATTTACAAAAATATTTACCTAACTAGGCATCATCCAGCGGAATATTGAATGATGAGGTTTCTACTAAACATAATAGAATATAATCAATTTAAAGTCTATAATCAATTAAAAGCCCATGACAATATAATGTTGTCCAAGACAATTATAATAATAGAAAAAAAAAGGAACAGATTTCAAAGCATAACCTATTTTTAAAATTGCCTAACTAATCATTGTGATAGAACTTGGGGCTTAATGCTGGGACGAGACGCCTTCGGTCAGAATAAGGATTTAAACCATCACGATTGTAGAATCGCCTTTCTATGACTTTGTCAAAGAAACGACTCAGTTTCACTGAAGAGCTTGTACCAGCAGCAAGTGAACGGGTCTGACGGCAGTCAAGGAAAATATCATCAGCCCCACATTCCTCAGCAATCGTGGAGGTTCGTCGGTGCGGCTGTGTTCTAACTTGAGACGCTAAATTTAGCTTTGTGCCTATGACAAGAATTGGAATCTGAGTTGAGCCAACAAAGGTTTCAGGATCAAAATCTTCGAAGCTATTGTTTCGAGATTTTGAGTTGCCTTCCTTATTCAAAACTTCTGCAAGCCACTTTTGAAGATTTTGTTGAGACTTTCGATTGGTCAAATCATGGACCAAAATAATACCATGTGTCGGAGTGTAAAAGACTGAGCGAGTATTTCTGTGACTGCTGCTGCCACCTATATCCCACAGCTCTATAAAATATGTTTTCTGATGCGGTGTACCCTCTTTATACTCGTGAAGCTTGACCTCAACAGAACAACCAATAGTCCAAGAAGGGTTACTAATAGGAGCCTGGTGACTGATTAAATGAGTTAACGACGATTTACCAACACCAGAATCTCCAACGACAAGTACACGCACTTTATCAATAGTTGCCATCAATGAAGGCTAAATCCTTGAGTTTGTAATATTTTATCTAAAGATCATGAATGAAAAATATATATTAATTTAAAATTTTCTTCTTGACACATGCTCAGTAAATTGCATCGCGTTTCAGAGTTCCAAGTTCAAACTCACTTCATTGGACTTAGAACCTCTTTGAATTTGTCTTGCTACAGAGGCTATATTATTTACATTTACTTGAACCCTGTCTGCTAGACGTAATTTAGAATCAACAAATAAACTTCGGGCACTTGTACTGGATGCTGATGCCATTTTATGTACCATCAAACGCAGCCATCCTACCAAAGATAACATACTCTAAATAAATAGTTCATATTTTATAGCAGCTATGACTATTAGCGCTAGTATTGATGTTTATGGTTTAATTTGGAATGGGACCGATTGTCAATCGAGCTGTATCGTGGCTTATTGATGAAGTGTACAGTACCTTAGCAGAAAATACTGTATCATTACTAAGACAGTAATATTGGAAATTGGCTTTTTAGCGAATAACTGTCAAAGTTCCTTCAAAATAAATAAATTAAGGACAGTTGGCTACTTTTCACATAAAAACAATAGTGCTGCGCTCTGCACGGCTAGGTGTGGGAAAACGTCTCTGTTAGCGTAGTCTGCAATGGAATAATACTTTAATTTGATATTTTTATATGGTGTTGAGAATTGCGTGATTATTATCACTAGCCTTAGAATATGCTATTAGGGAAATTTAAGATAGTAGGAAATGGTTGATGTTAAACGGTACCATACAGCTATTAGGATACTCTGTTGATTTAGCTTTCTTGTATTCTAGTACCGAAGCTGTTTCAAGAAATGCAGAAATTTTACTAGAGGTTAGTAAGGAAATAGGTTTCAAAGTAAACTGTATAAAAAGACTAGGATGTTGCAAAAATACGTCACCAGACTTTGTGTTTCTTTAGCGCTAGTCCCCGAAGGTTAATGATTTAAATATTTAGGAACGATTTTAATTATCAATAACGATATTAGATGGGAGATTAGTAAAAGAATACAGTCGTTAAATCCATGCTATTACTCGGTCAGATTGTTTTTGATATCTCGCCTACTTTAAATGAATCGTATAACTTGAATATATATATATAAAACAAGAGTGCTACATGTTCTCAAGTCGCTTAGGAAGATATTTGGTCCAAAAAAGGATTAAGATACTGGGGAGTGGAGGAGATTATATAATGATGAGCTACATACCCTGCACTTATCACAAAACATTGTTAGGATAATCAAGTCTCAAAGATTACGGTGGGCAGGACATAGAGCGCGAATGGGAGAATCTAGAAACATGTTCAGAGTATTGACTGGCAAACCCAACGGGAAGAGACCATTGGGAATACCTAAACGTAGATGAGAGGATAACCTTAGAATGAACCTAAAAGAGATGGAATGTAATGAGTTCGATTGAATGGATATGGATGGGTGGCGTACTTCTGTAAGTGCGGCAATTAACTTTAGACTTTCTATTGCCATAGAGTAAATAGGTAGATCATCAATCGCATAACAGTACGATAAACATTGAGATAGAAATGTCAGAATTAACCCAGGATCTTAGCTTAGCTAACCATTACTCTACCACTTAGAGATAGAGGATCCATCTCATGCGTAGCGTAAACCTCCACTCATAATTTAAGGAAGACTCTGTGGTAGTATATTTTTAAATCTAAAAAAAGGAGACAAAAGTTACAAAATAATTTAAAATTTATTTCAATTTAACTTGTTTGGACACATGGTACATCGCTACACACACACACACAAACGCATGCACACACACACACACACACACATATATATATATGGGAAGTTTGGGCTATGATTTTCAGTACAGTATATATATATATACATACATACATACACATATACTGTACTGAAAATCATTGCCCAAACTTCCCATATAGTTTGTTTGATCCAAAAGTAATACAAAATCCCTCTAGACCTACATACGGAAACCAATGCTAATACCATTAAATTGTGTTCAAAGTTTCGGCGTATAGCGCCGGGATAGCAAAGCTCTTCGAGCAGGCGTGTCTAACAGGTTGCATATAAGCTAGGCACGCAGCATTGCACATGTAATAATGACAAGCACTTTCTGTGATGTAGGACCGTTAATGATGACCATCAGGACGCATTTGTATTTCTAGATGGATTATTGTGTTGCTTACTCTTAATTGTGGTATGTTTTGCTGCCGTGCTCCAAGATGTATAGGTGTGTATTGCCACGCACCTAACTCCTATGCAACCTGTTGTACACGAATGCTTGAACAGCCTTGCTCTCCCAGTGCTGTACGCCGAAACTTTGAACACGATTTAATGGTATTATTATAGCTCTCCGGATGTGTGTAGGGGTTTTGTATTACTTTTGGTTCAAACAAGCTATATGTGCAGTCTGGGTTATGAGTTTCCGAACCTCCTGTATATTAATTATGCTAATTGAGTAGGGTCGAAGAAGGTAGAATATGTCCTCAAATCTGCTTGGAGGGAGGAAAACCAACTAGATAAAAACTCAGTATGCTAAGCCCGGTCCCTCCTTCTCCGTTTGACCAGACTGAGGAGCAACACAAGAGAAAGAATACCCATCATTATGCGGGATAGTCAGGGTCGTCTTAAGGCAGTTGGAGGACAAGGGCTCTCACATTTTTTTTAAGGCTCCTCTTCCTTCCTTCCATATTTGTATAGCACATCATCTTTAAAACATTTTTGCGTTTACTGAAAATATCAACATTGTCGTATACCTCAGGTTTGGGAAGTCGAGGTTGGAAGTTTTGGGTTTATTGTTGACCGAATCCTTGATAGGAACCTTAGATCTCGAAGAAATAATCAGTTGGTGATGATTATGTAGAATAATGTTCTTACACGTTTATTAATTAACAACAAAAGTGTATTACAAGTTCGTGGTTTACGTGAAGAGTAATCCAGACGATACTTCAACATACATACAGTATGACAATTATTACAACAAGAGCCCCCGCCTTCTAGACGTCCGGGGTTTATATACCTTCCCTGTTTACCAGTGGGAGCTTCTAGTTACGCAGTACAAATGGTGCAATCAACAATTCTGAGAGGAGCATGTGACTATGATAATTTCAACTGTTTATCAACTTTGGACTTTTAGAAGTCACAATATTGTCTCTGACTAATGAAATAAGTAGAAAGTATTATTGTAACACGCATTTCCCAAATGAATATAGTCTGTATGACTTAAGCTTTACTTTAAACATAGTCTAACTCCACTTCTTTACACCTCTTTTGTATTGCGTCACTATCACAATAAATGTATCATTAATATAATAAATACCTTGAATATTAAATACCTTTATTTCCCTGGTGGTATTGTGATTCTTGCTATAAGGGTTTATAATAATTGACTAACCTTCCCCTAGCTATACAACATTTTTACAATAGCTCCACGTTAATAACTACAGTAGTACATGAAAAATTGGGGATGGTGTGCATCTTACTACAGTAGGCCTACTGTGAAAACTAATTATTTTGTTTGGTAATATAAATATCGTGTTTTTTGTTTTTAATACACACAACAAGAATGGAGTGAATTGAATAATAACAATATTGTTTTTGTTCCCAGATAGACAATTAATAGTGTGTTCATAAAAGTCCCGAGATATTGCTCGCCCAGGAGAGTATATTTTAGGGAAACATTTTGCTGCCGCATGAAAGGTTGGATTTTGATGGATTGTAATAGTTTATAAAACTAATATATTGCACACTAAACTACTTTTGGTATCATCATTAGACATTTTCATTCCTTAAAATAGTTACATTTGTCTGTTGTTTAGGTGAGTATATTTTTATTTTTCTAACACTATAAAACCTAGAAGCAATATTAGTATTGTTTTTATTCGATCTGCTGTATCCTTGGTAATTTACTGGGAGCCACTTGAACTATGGCGGTGACATTATAAAGTGGACGCCTCTTATATTGAAACCAATTAACCAAGAAGGACAAGCTCATAGCCATTAAGATATAAAATATAACTTGGTGTTGTTAACCATTGCTATTTTTAGTTCTCTGTCGTGGCGTTAACACACGTTTTGTTATTTAGTTGGGACACATAGATTTCTTTATCCGAGATTTTGGATATTTTATCAGATGTTTCTATGAGAAGTATATAATTGAGAGCATCTAGCGATTACTGACTTAAAAAATTAGGTGATTAAAATTTTTATTGAGGAAAATGAACATAAATTTTAGCGTTTTATTTCCATACAAGCCAAATTTGTGAATGCAGTTGAGGATTGGCTAACTATCTGTTTTATTTAGCCACACTTTAAATGTATATCCTTCCTAAATTTGTCATTACAATATGTTATCGAATACGTTCTATTTTTACCAATCAAAATTAAGAACAAATGTACAAAGGATCCTATGAGGATATGTTACCCTCTGGGTAAGAAGACGTTCCGTTCGGATCGAATATTGATTAATATATTCATAAGACAGGGGACCTGGTGGTATAGGGGAGTAGTGTTATTGATGACCTGTTCCAATTTGACCTTTGACCTTTGCCCCCTCCTCCTCTCCATTCACGGTGGACGTGTTGGTTCTTGCTTAATTGGTAGGTGTTTTTTTTATTCATCGATTAGGGCGGTGGACGTGTTGGTTCTTGTTTAATTGGTAAATAATTATTGTTAATTAGGAGTGTCACGGCGGCCTTGTTGGTTGGAGTTGGGCGTTCCTCGCACCATGGCAGGAGACCTTTCTCTATCAAAGGTAGGATGGGGGGGTGTCGGAGTTTTTATTCATGGCTGTCGTGTTGCTGCGACCCTTCTCTATCGAACTTCAGTCGTGTAATGCCAACTTTCTCCTTCACTCCGCTGTTGGTTTTCCCCCCTCCAGCCCCTCCCCCCTTCAGCCCCACCCCCTACAGGCTGCAAAAACTAGTTGATTCTTGCTTAGAGACGTGTTGAGACAAGAATATCAGGTGTGTTCAAATCCTTTCCCCTCCTGGCACCAGGTTGGCGGGCAGACAAGTCAGGACAAGAATATATCGTGACCTTGACAACCTTGGGTTTTTTTCCATTGCGTGTTATGTCGCAACTCTAGCTGGCATATGCACAATCAGGGGCCACCGAATCCTCGGTTAGGGGCCGCTATCCCGGTACAAAAGTCTACTAAAATTGTTTGATTGGTATCGTCTTTCACAACGCACGGATGTGTTTATCCGTCATGGACAGGACAACATGGTTTTTTTTCCATTAATGCTATGTCGCAACCCCCGGCGCCTGGTTGGCGTGTCTTCAAAACAAGTTGAGACAAGAATAGTCATTGCCCCCGGGCAACGGATTTTTCCCTGGCTCGACAAGACGAGTTGAGACAAGAATATATATTTAGGTCATCGTGGCGTCAGGTTGGCGGGCAGACAAGTCAGGACAAGAATATATCGTG
>CABFVZ010002254.1:57072-72905 GCA_902151445.1 Timema monikensis | reverse complement strand
ATTTTCTTACTCTCAGTAGTCCTAATATCATGCCAGAAGCATACAATTTAGACCCCCTTCACCACGCCAAAGAATCATAACCAAACTCTTCCTACGCTCATGAAAAATAGTGTAAAGTAATTGGGTGTTACATGGAAAAGTCAAAGAGACAGATAAATAATATAAAGTCACTGAAATTTTGGATTATTTTTGAAATAATTTGTGAAATACAAAGTAGAGCGCGTTACCAAGTGTAAGCTATAAGTTTTATTGCCCCGTAGTGTGATTTCTTGAGCTTTTTGTGCCAAGATTTTACAATTATGTCTGTTCCCATGTCTGTCGGTCTGTTTGTCTCCCTGGCCACAGATTCAAAACGGTCGAATGGATTTTGTCCAAACTTGATATTTATATTTATAGGGATATTCTTCAAGATTTTTTTAAAAATTTTGACCCTACCTCTTAAATTAAGGATCAATCAATGAGTGATTGTTTTTAATTCCTAAGTTGTCGAACGGATCTACAGATTTAGCTTAAAATGTATATGTAGGTATTGTTTGCCTAAATAACACTGTATGCTAGGTGTAAGTATTGTCTGACCTCCTAAATAACACTATACTAGGTGTAGGTATTGTTTGACCTCCTAAATAACACTCTGCTAGGTGTAAGTATAGTTTTACCTCCTAAATAACACTCTGCTAGGTGTAAGTATTGTTTTACCTCCTATATAAAACTATGCTAGGTGTAGGTATTGTTTGCCTAAATAACACTGTATGCTAGGTGTAAGTATTGTCTGACCTCCTAAATAACACTATGCTAGGTGTAAGTATTGTTTGACCTCCTAAATAACACTGTTTGCTAGGTGTAAGTATTGTTTGACCTCCTAAATAACACTGTTTTGCTATGTCTAGGCATTGTCTGACCTCCTAAATAACACTGTTTGCTAGGTTTAAGTATTGTCTGAACTCCTAAATAACACTATGCTAGGTGTAAGTATTGTTTTAACTCCTAAATAAAACTATGCTAGGTGTAGGTAATGTTTGACCTCCTAAATAACATTATGCTAGGTGTAAATAGTTTGACCTCCTAAATAACACTGTATGCTAGGTGTAGGTATTGTTTGACCTCCTAAATAACGCTGTTTGTCACACGGTCTAGTAAGGTTTTAGAGTAGATTGAATAAGAGTAATCATTCCGACTGAGTGGATTGGGCTGATAGTTACCACCCTTGTGATTTTTACATCTAACTTTTACACTAATGCGGGATTATTTCATCTTAACTTATCTCCTTATTCTAACCCATTAATAAACCTGGTGCTAATGCAACATCAACAAAATGTTCTTATCTTCGATGGTTGATGGTCTAAGGCGTCATTCTCAAAATAGACTGGACTCTCAATGACGGGGATATCAGGCTTCAAATCCGGCCAGGTGTACGGAGGGTGATATTTCATTAATGGCTTACATTCTCCCTAAATGCAAATGAGAGTACACATCTTATAATAACAATATTTCTTCTTTAATCCATTTGTGCAATTAGATTTTTTTTTGTATCACTGGGTCTTTACCACCTGTTCGGGTTATACGCTTATTTATTAATTACGTTAATGTGTTGAGAATGAGGAAGATTAAATTTATTTATAATGCACCTGAATTTGCGTGGTAGCAGAGTGGAAAACCTTTTAAGAAAAATCACCCTCACTGTAACTGACCGGAATCGAACCCTGATCATAAGCTACCAACTTAGTTTCTGGCAGTTGCTCTTTTATATAATTTTTTATTTCATCTTGTTAGTTCTTAAAGTATGATTTTACCATTTATATCAAAACGTTTGTCTCCTTTCCTCAGATCCGATAACTCGTTTCATTTAGAGAAACATTATTTATTTTCAGATACCATATTGTATGTATCAAAACCTATTATTTATTCGAAATGATAACTAAACTAGTGTTAGAAAATATATTTTAAGGAGTGCAGTGTGTAAGTAAATTATTAAAATTAAAAACACTATGGTTTAAGTAAGTTTATACATATATAAGTGGACCTCAACCTTTTTTAGCTAGTTAAATCTAGGGTGTCGGGAGGACAGCAATTTCTAGGAGGATCCAGACCATCCTTATACCCAACTTTCTAAGCCCATGTTTATCACTTTGTTAGTTTTGAAATAACTAGTCTGTCACTTGAGCCACTCTTAACTGGATTCATCTCGATGTTTGTCGAGCAGTTGGTCCTCTCGTGTCGACCGCTTGGCTGCCTATCACTTTGTCCTCTTGTATGGGAACTTGTCTATCACATTGTACAGCTCGTGTCAATTACTTGGTCCATGTCGTTTCTGGGTGTCTAGCAGTTGGTTATTTTACAGATTTGATCTCTCGTGTCGACCGCTTGGTTGTCTATCACTTTGTACTCCTATACTTGAGCTTGTCAAGCAGTTGGTCCAAGTCGTGTCGGCCACTTGACCCACCCAGCTTTCCAAATATTTTTTTATAGCTTGTCTAGCATTTTGTTGTCTAGCAGTTTGTATGTTGCCTCTTGGTACGCCACTGCAGCCTTAGTAAACGCTACATTGAGTACTCACATAATAATACTATTCTGTACTGTTGACGTTGCTAGGGCAACTTTGGTGCATCATAAAGGAACATCACCATCGTTTCTCGTCGGGAGCGGTACAACCCAATTTACTAATAACAATTTGGATTCTATTTCACTCACAAAATTATTCAAAATGGTGTCCGAGAGTCAACAAATTCTTCGGTAAGTGCCAGGGTAACAGGGATAAACACACCCCCTACACCCACCTAGAGAATCTAGCCGAGATTATACCTTTGACCTCCTCGTCATAAGTAATTCTGCTTATTGTAAGACTGGCGTCTTAGACCACGTTACCAAGAAGCAGGTGTCTCCATCTTCATATCCTACTGCAATTATGTCTTCATACTTCTCTCCCAATACTCCCACTTTCTCTTTTTAGTTTCTACTTCCCTCCCTGTGTTCTATATACTTACCTACTCTATAGTACTAGGAACTCAAAAGTTAATTGCCGCTCTTAAAAAGTTAACTATCTATTACTATTCTGAGCTAGCTCTATCCAGTCCACCTCATTACACCCTATTTCCCTCAGATCCTTTCTAAAGTCATCCCCCCGTCTGCGTCTAGGCTCTTTGACTGATTCAGAGTCTTCAAACCAAAGGTTGATTTGATGTGCTTACTCATGCCTCCGACAAAAGGAGCACACTCAGCCTTTCGGCTGGATAGTGACACCCACTCCATCTGAGAGAAAGCACATGTACTAGGGATGTCCTGAAATTACTGTGATTTCTCGTTGTCCTTAGCATCGAATTACAATGAGCTAGCAAGAAAGTGTTTAGCTTTTAAAAAATCTAGAATTATTGTGTCTTATGTGATACCTTTTAGGGATCTTTCACATGCCTCAATTGACATAGGACTGACGGCTTTACTTCCTCTCCAAAGTAAGTTGAGCTACGGATTTTTATAGCTTAGTAAGAATTTGTCAATCTAGACCACAAACAAGTATACACCAGATCATTAACCTTACGGAAAATTCTGAGCTTCTTGAGCCAGGTTGAATCCTTCAACATTGGGGCTCGCTAGTCTCATTGCTCAGGGTTTAAAGAACTTCCAAATGTTACAGTTTTTAAAATATTCACTTCTAACATGTCCATCATAAAGGTACCATTGTATTATGTGAGGAGGGGATTGGGTTGTTACCTGAACCTAAATTTGTTGAAACCGGCCGTTTGACTTGAGAAGGTTATTTGTGCCTTCTTTTTAGTGAACCCATGTTTAAAATGATCTATTTTTTTAGCGCCCCTTGATGGCACCTAGCGATATCCGTGTTAAGGGCCTCGAGCTCTCCCACGGAGCGCAGTCTATTTACTCTGGAGGCTGTGGGTCCGGTATATACTTGTCTGTGACCTGGACTGGATTTGAGCCTACAAACTTCGGGCCGTGAGGCAAGCACTTTACCTCAGACAACTGAGGTCTAAACTCTATGATGACTATAAATTCTGGAATTCCTTATCACCATCGTAATAGATGTTGATTCTATAGCAACAAAACAAAAAATAAAAACTAGCACAGCGGGCTCATAGGCGTCCCGCTATTTATGAATCTATTCACGATATGTATCCCTTCATCTTACAGTAAAAAGATATTTCTATGGTTGACTATAGTTGCACTTGTTCGTCCTAGGGCGAATTCAGACCAGAAGCCACTCCTCATGGACGCGTGTGTTGGAACAGAAGAATGCACTGACCCTGCGATCTTACTGTCTGGCAATCACGTTGCCTGCAAAACAGCCAGGTACAGCATTTTCCATATCATAAGGTTGGATCAGCACAAGACTTACAAACCAACTTAACTCTATACATACACAACACCCAGGCAGCTCATAGCTGAGAAAGATGATTTACCACCAATGACTAAGCATATTTTTAGGGTGTGTTAGAAATCAAATCTGGGGCTCTCACCCCAGAAGGAAGATGTTCTACCAAATGAACTATTGTGCCCTGTAGGCTGTATATGCGATGAGCAGCTTTGTGGTAGTAAGTTTATTGTTTTATGTACTAGCTTGTATTGAGAATAGACATACTATTTCTTAACCAGTCATCGAATATACAGTAAGATGTTATGCAACCCGACCCGCAACACTTTTCCCTTTAGTAACAATGTGTACATAATTGAAAGATCATTACTGACGTCTTTTCAGTATTGTCCAAAGAGATATGTGGTTTATAAATATTATTTGAATGTTTTACAAAAAAAGTATGTGTGTGCTCATTTTCTAGATGTAGGAAAGAGAAAAAGAAAGATATTCGCTGCCCTTATCATAAATTGGAACACGAGTTGAAACAAGCTCTGGTTTCCGACGAGCACAAATTGAAACTCGGCCAAAACCACCCCAGACATACCAAGAACTCGATATCAAGATATGAGGACCAAGAAGACCTCACGTCCACCGACAACGTCCTGGTATCGGAACAAGACCAAGAGCTCGCCCTTACCAACCTCCTAATATTGAAACAAGACGACGAGCAGGCAATCAGTAGAGTGAGGAGATTCAGCAGACACGTCGTTTCAGACTGTCTTTGCAAGAATGATGCCAACAAAAGCAGCATAGTTTATAATAGTGGGTGTCACGTGGGTAATACAATTGGGAGACCAGGGTCTTGACCCCTAACAAGGTGGCACATAGGTCTTCCGAGAAGGTAGACCAAGGTTTTAATCCCTGTTGAAGGCACTAGAAGGAGTTTAATTTACCATTGGGTGGCACAAAGACCTTAGGAACCAAGGGCTCGCAGTCAAACTGAGCTAGCAGCGAAAAAATAGGTATATGATAGAATCTCATCTGGGCTGCACTGGGGTTGACATTTTTACTGAATGCAGCTAATTCCTGTGATTTTTCATATCTCTTCTCCATAATAGTGCTGAGGTATTTAATATAAGCTACCCTATTTATTCCTACCCCTTAAATTAAATAGTAAGCCGGTAAAATAGTACCTAAATACCAATTTTTCAAAAATCAGCCTTCAGTAAACTAGTATTACATACTTTTGTTTGTGATATATATCACAAAAAAAAAAAAAATGTAGATATAAATATATAATTGTTTATTTTCATAAAACTTACCATATACCCATTTAGAACCAAAGCATTAGAGCTGTTTTAAAATATTTAAAGTTAAAATAAAAGTCATCAGTAAACTGCCTTTAAACAATTTACTTATAAAAAACAAGCATGTGATTTTATTTTTAATTTTAAGCACTAACCTAATATTTATTTAAAACAAAATCGTTAAAGTCATTTTCAAAATTTTGGAATTCAAAATATCTCTGGTTTGTAAACTACACTTAAATTAAAGGTTAGGGTCTAAATCAAAAAAGGATTCCGAGATATGGCCATCCATATAAAACCTAAATCTAAAGTTTGAACAAAATCAATCAAACCATTTCAGATCTATGGCCAGGAACAGACAGACATGAGGAAAGACACAATTGTAAAATCCACATTTGGTTTCAGGGGCAAATAAAATTTAAAGATTCATCATAATCTCAAGATCAAAATTATTCACTTTTACCATCTTCAATCTCTTTAGATGAGAAAGTAAAAAAGATACCTTTCAGGAAACCCAATCGGGATTCAAGTTCTGCTCTTCCTCTTAATAGAAAACCAGAGTATATGAGTTTTACCTTTGGTCCGCGTGGCCACCGATACAAAACTAAAAAAATATATATATTTTTTTGTTGTTCACCTCACGTTGTAAAAAACTCTTGTCCAGGTCCACCCGCAAGGCCAAGTTCTGACAAGAGGAAGAAGGAGATCTTCTCGAGAGTGTGTGAGCCGGACGTCATGCTCCTCATCGAGAACGTGGTCACACTCCTCAAAGTAGGGTTCTCGATGTTCATCTTCACTTTTGAGATCGCACCGTCCTTGCTTCTGTGGCTGTATCCCCAAGATCCTGAAACAGAAGACAGGGTCGGGGGAATATTCAGCGTCTTCACGTCACCCGTCAGTATTTAGCAGGCTGGACGAGGATCCCAGATTACCCTGATAAACTTACCTTGCTTGGTTCTACTATGGTGTAGCTTATAATATAGGACCATAGTGTAATCTGTCAAGATGAGACTGGCTACAAGTTTACCTTGCTTGGTTATACTAGCTATGGTGTAGCTAAAATATAGGGGCATGGTGTAATCTGTCAATATAAGACTAACTACAAGCTTACCTTGCTTGGTTCTACTCTGGTGTAGCTTATAATATAGGACCATGGTGTAATCTGTCAAGACGAAACTGGATACAAGCTTACCTTGCTTAGTCTCCACTATGATGTAGTTTAAAATATAGGGCCAAGTGTAATCTGTCTATATAAAACTGGCTACAAGCTTACCTTGCTTGGTAACCTAGCTATATGTTGTAGCTTATCAATAAGGTAAAAATATACGGTTCCGGCACAGTTTTTTGAGGTGTGCATACAGGTGACCAATATGCATTTTGGTGACTATTTTAAATTTTCTAATTTCGTTAGCCATTTTGAATTTTCGAATTTTGGCAGTCATTTTGAATCTTTGATATGTACCAACAGGTCTCTACAAGATTCGACAAGATTGATGTATTGATTTATTGATTGATTGATGGATGGCTGATTGAGTGATGGGTGATTGATTTATTGATTAACATGTATAAACATTTCTGAACATCTCTGGACATGTCTGGATATATATGAACACGTTGAAAATTTGAGATTGTCTCCCCTATAACTTACAGCGTAATGTATAAATAAATCCAAGCTGCTGGATATCATACCCGACAACTCAGGGTTATTCCAGTAAATCCCTTGGCTTTTTTGCGGTAGGGAATTATTTTCATAATACAACTGAACGGGTTTGAAAACGTTTGATGACAGCATTTACTTGTGAGATTATGTGTTTTATTATCTTTTTATGCGCTTTCTCACTCTGCCACACCAGCATTTCTTTTATCACCCCCGGGCACCCTCCTCCATCTATACGTCCCTCCCCATTTTTAAACTTTTTTATTTATTTTTATAAAAAGTCTACGTGGCAGGTTGCATTTCAGTCCATTACTCATACACTCCTTTTTTAAAAAATCTTTCAACCACTTTTTAATTTTTTACCCTCTAGCACAACATCCAAATTCCATTACGGTAATTTCCCCACAAATGATGTTGCACTTTTCCATATATTTACCTCATCAATTGCTCGTCCTACTACTTGGACCCTCAGTGGTGAATTCCGCACTCCACCCTCTCTGCCCAAGAAGTTAAGGTTTTCTCATTCCAGAAGTACTATCGTTCATGGACCCAGGATGTGAAGGTTTTTCCATGCTCTTTCCAGGCAAATACCAGACCACTTAATCTATCTGATAGACACTAATCTGCAGGTGTTGAAACACAACAACCAAACCCCTGACAGAAAATCCTCTCCAGGCTTCCCTCACACTAGACTTCTGGAACCTCCTCATCATCCCCTTCTCCTGCCAGCTCTGACTCCTTTGGTAGCCTTCATCCCCTCCCCCCAACTTTCCCACCTCACCCCACTCCATACCGCTCTGCCCCATCCTCCTTCTGACACGACTCTTCAACACCAAACCCACTCCTGTCAGAACCTCTTTTAAGGCGTGGTTTAGGTCCCTTCTCCGATGAGCTGGTATGGCAGAGTCTTGTTAAAAGGAGGGTTGCTCTATGGCAGTTTAGCTATATTCCAGACAGTTAACACAGCTAAGTATTGTTAAAAGGAGGGTTGCTCCATGACAGTTTAGCTATATGCCAGACAGTTGACACTGCTAAGGCTCTACGGTAATCCGGCTGTATGTCGGACAGTAAAAACGGCTAAGGTTGTTCTGTGGAAATACGGCTAAAAGTCGAATAATTAACACAGCCGAGGTGGCCGAATTGAAACACACCAGAGGTGGGCAGATGCGGATTCAGAGGGGTGTCCAAAGGGTCTGTTGACCCCCCTCCCCTCCCCCGTGAAAGTTAAAAAACTAATACAAAAAACAAAATGAAAGTTCAAATTTTAGAAAGAAAATACAACACAGATAAATTATACATTTTTTTTATCTTTTTACGTGCAGAAACCTCTTAACCCGGATCCACACGTTCGTTATTCGTCCACGCTTATTCAAGTTTCGATATGACTCACACAAGTGTGAAAAAAATACTGGTTTTCATGTACGAATATTTGTCGTATATACCAAGTAACGAACATTTTTCCGCATAGAGAATGTTGACTACCACACATCAAATAAGACTAATAACCACCTGAGAGCATTTCATCCACGAACACCAAAGATAGATTATGTATGGACAGAAGAGTGGCGGAACTGTGGGGATTCTGCCCCCCTGGAATACCCCTCTCCCAGATATATTTCAAATCCTCCAATATTATCTAATATGAAGCTGAAAGATGGCCTTAAATCAAACTCCTAATGACTTCTAGATGCATTCTATTGTAAAAAATTTGCTGGAAAAGAACGCATCAAATAACTAATAGACTAGAGGCATTTAACTGTCTAAAAATGTCAGAAGAGGAAAACTCTAAATAGCTTCCAAGGTCATCCAAATTTCAAGAATTTCTAGGGAGTAAAACTCTAAATAGCTTCTAGATGTATGTCATTTTGAAGAATTTTCAGGCAAGGACCTCCCCAAATAGCCTAGTATCTGAAATAACTCAATTTCCAAAATGTTGTCGGTGGAAGACCACTTCAAATATTATCTTATAGAAGTATATAAATATCGTAAAAAAATAGCTTCGAGGGGAATCCAAATATCAAAAATTTCTAAATGAGGAACTCTTTAAATGGTTTATAAAAGAATCTATTTAAAAAAAATCAAGGCGAAAACTACTCATAACTTCTAGATTGAACCATTTTTCAAAATATTGTCAAAGGAGAGTCACTCCAAATAGCTTGTAAGAACTATCTGATTTGAAAAAAATTGGGGAGGATGACCACGGCTTAAAACATACATAAGATCAAATATGAATGAGAAACTATTTAATGGCTTTAAACAGAAATCTAACATAGTAAGTAGCTATATTATTTAAAACTATGACCCCCCCCCCTCTGTGAAAATGCTTCTCATCACAGACGAGTTTGACCGCTCGGCTACTGTGCCTAGGACAGGGCTGGTGAACCATCTCTGAGAGTGCGTGCCCAATTTATTATTTTTCAAGAAGGTATTTCGCGTGCCCAGTGTGATTTTGAGCAACAAAATATGAGGATTGCGGTCTATTATTTTTATTATTTTGTTTTTATTATGAATGTCAGGATGGTTTAGTGGGATGAGTAGGTAGGTAGTAGCAAATACTTGTGGGGTTCGTTTTGATCTTGTTAATTAAAATAGATTTATCACTATGCGAGTGCATAAATGTGGTATAAGTTTTAGGACTATTAGAAAGAGTTTAGGAAAAGGTCCTCGCTCTGCCAATGTCCCTACTCAGCAGTTTCCTGCCCTGACCTATATCTGTGACGAACACCCGACGCTGTGAGGTTGTGGTCTAACTCAGACTTCTAAGAGGGGTTGGGGATCCTCCTCCGTACGGAACTGAACAGAGAATCAAACTGTAGGATTTTCTCCCTGAAAGTTTCTGTAGCTGGTAGCTGAGTATGCAAAGCACTTTGAAGTGGCCCCCTAACAAACTGGCTTCTTTCTGCGAACCTCCCTCTCCTATAAAGGTATAAAAACTCTATTTATGTACTAAAAAAGGAGGGGTGTTTCCCCTAAACTACCAGGTTTTCCAATACTTTGTGCTATGCTAATTGGCAAAACAATCTATGACATGACCTTGTCCAAATACGGGACTGCTGATTCAGGACAGTTGACAGTATGAGTTCTTAGGCTCACGTCATCTTTGTATTCTCTTGATTAACTAAGGCCATCAGCTATGCCATTAATATATAATCAACTGCTCTACATTATTATTGACTCTGTGAAAATATGAATTGGATAAAGAACAAAATAGTTGAAAACCATGCTAGAAAATTGATTTAGTTGGCGTATATGAATTATTTTAAATGATAACGTTTTGTGAACTAAATGATAACTATACTTATTTTAATTAATTCAACTCTACAATAACTTACAACAGTTATTTTATTTATTTAAAATCATCTGTCAAAATTCATAACTAGACCTAGAGTATATCTGATAATAATTATCCTCAAAATTGTCAGATAAGTGTCGATAAATGGTGGCCTGACTCTACAATCATTTTCTTATACAACGCCCCAACAAGTCAAGCGCGGGTGCATTCTGTTGTATATTGCTTAAATTTTATGACGTCATGGTACCTAACCAGTTTCTTTATTATTCCTCACATGAAGCGGTGGCCGAGTTGTCTAACTTGACAAACTTCCATAACACCTACTTCTAAAGGTTCAAATTACGGTTGACAGCTGTAGGACTAGTTTACACATGCCACGTTTTCCCATAGTCTCACCCCTCTGATGCCGGTGTCTTCTGAGCTACATTTAATTCCTGTTACAAAGACTAGTTAGTAGGTTGATTTTATGTTAAAACCTATCACCAAGTAAAATGTTTATAGCATTTAAAAAAAATGCTAGTAAGTTTAACATCAAGGCTATTCAAGGATTAACTTAAAATAAAGGTATTTTAGAGAAAATGCACCCACATTAACGTGTATAAAGCATGGAAAATCACCACCAGTGCACCCGGGTCAGATTCGAAACTTAGCTTTCCTATATTTTATTTTCACTCTGAGTATTTAATGTACACTTTATTAATCAACTGACTATATTCGAGTACGACTTACAAAATAACTTAAAGCTAGAACAAAGACGAACATACATTATTCCAGACCATCAAACCATAAATGTTGTAGGAAAAAAAACCCAATGTAACTAACTATACACTTTTCAGCATTGACATGCTTCAAACCCGGGACCATTGCTCAACAAGAACTAAGGAGCATCTCCCCCTCACCAATATCCGTCTATAAATGATACATTATATTGTGAGCCTGAGGCAATGAGGAATGGGCAAACTACGGCCCGCGGGGCAAATACAATGTGTTAAATCCGGCCCACGGTATTAATGTGTTGCGTTGTGAAGCAAGCTTTTTTAAATACAACAAAACTGGATTTTTTACAAAACCAAGCCAAAATTAACATTTCCAAACTTGATAAATCAGATCTAAAGATATGTGGAAATGTTTAATCCTGATAGTCACGCGAACAAGTGTTTCCAACCATGAAACTAAGGAAAATTGTTCTTATAAACCTACATATAAACATCTATCTTCTCTCTTAGGAATCACCACTTCACGGTTGAACCAGATTATGAAAACATGCTGGAATCTCATTCAGAGTTCCACTCATCATATAAATCTTATTAACAAAATAAAAATAAATTAATAAAAGACTTCGCCCTACTAGGTTTTTATTTCATTTGATCGTCCTGTAAGAAATTTTGCACATCCCTGCCTTGGGCGGAGTTATCACACACGTGGGTTTTTATTCTGTTAAATGTAGTACTACAAATATAATATAAAGTAAATACAATCATTGGGTCTGAATAACTACACCGGTATTTTTCCCAAAGAAACTAACAAATTGTTGTGTATAGATATTAGTTGAACACTTTAAATCAATCGCTAAACCGCCTGCCTACAGAACTAAAAGTACCAAATTTGAATCCCAGGATGACCAAAATTTGTATTATTGGTGATATCGGAGATATTACTTTCATAGTGATTAAAACTTTTTTAGTTTGTAAGTCATATTCTGATATAATAATTCTGTTCATAATTGTACATTAAAAATCCCTAATTAATAATTATTGTATAATTAGTATATTTGTTTTTTTTTTACCCTCGTTTCAGAGGAACTGCTTTGGAAGCTGGGATCAGTGAAAGTTTGTACGGGTTTTCTGCTCGGCAAGAATAAAATCAAATACAGTGGTTTGGGGTTGTTTTAAGGGAAATTTTATTGAGAAATGATTTAGTGGGCTTGTGCTAATTGGTTACATTGTGTTCAGTTCGTCCAACATAATATAATTTACTTAAGCTAAATTTTATTGCATCTTAAGTTTTCACTCATTCCTATGTACACAATTTGTCAATAAAATTCAAAGCTATTTACTCTTTATAACATCGTATGACTCTTAGCTATTACATGACTCATCATTAATAATTGGCATCTGCACTGGTGGGAACCTGTAAAAAGGCAGTAGTCTATGCTTGCCTAGTTTTCCTGTGACGGGAATGTCACAGTTCAAATTATTGCTGATTGTGCTGAGGTATTTTTTCCTCATTGGTTTTCCCCGTAGCCTACAAACAAATTCTGGTACACTTCTTTTCAATTTTACTTTCCTCATCCCTACCTCATTGGTGTACATATTTGGATAGCCCTTATGGGTAGTAAGACACAGTATACAACATTTCTAGTGATCTGAAAACTATTATGTATTCCTGCAGATACCATGAATGTGTCTATGATGTCTATATCAACTTAGTTCTCACTAATTAGCTTTTATTATAAACGTAACTAAAGAGTATAAGGACCTTTTGTACAATACATATTACAAACTTAGGAATACACAATTTTTAATAAATTCCTGTCAAGTTGTCGAAACTGAATGAAATATGAACAAATAATTTAAAAGTTAGGCCTATGTTTAGTTAAAATCTTGTGCAACTTTGAGAATACACATATATAAAAATTAGAAATGTTGTTGCAATTCTTTTTAGCACCGCGTTTTACTACCTGTTCAGGTTGTGCGCATATGTAAAAACACCCTCAGTACACATTAGTGAGATTCAAACCCCTCACAAAGGGAAATTAATGAAATTAATATGCCCCAGCTCACCGACTGCAGTGCCTGACCTTGTGTTGCAAAGTTAAGGCTGCGGTCACTTTGGATGCACGCTTGCGCAAGTAAACTGTATGCGCGAGCGTGCACGAAGAAACAGAATTCGAGTAAATCTATCTAAACCAGTGGTCGCGTGCCCGAGCTGGTCACACTGAGTGCGAACTGGATGCGTAAGCTTGTACAAGCTTGTGCGTGTGCAACAGTGGATCAAATAAATTTGTTTCTTCACGCACGCTTGCTGTATCAACGTGAGAGTTATTTTATTTCCCTTGTATTTTCAAGAGGTGATAGGTTTGTGTTTGTGTTTACGATGGAAATTGATATGCTAATAGCATGCGTCGAAGCAAGAAGGGCCATCTGGGATGCCTCTTCTAAGAACCATAGCAACAGAGACATTATAAAGAAACTGTGGGCGGAGATAGGAACCATATTGGATATTCCAAATAAGTAAAGATAGATTTGAAAAGTGGTGAAAATTTATTTCAACTTAATTATTATTGTTTTAACTATTACAAAAATCACAAAATAATATAATTATCTACTGAATAGTTTTGCTTCATTATTAGTAGTTAGCCTATGAAGATTTGAACAATGTTTGGTTTATTAGGTATTGAAGTAGTGTTTAAAAGCATCTCTGATTTTGATTGCCTTTTCAGTAGCTCTATTGTATCTACGCAAGTCATCATTTGGCCGGTAGTCTCGAAGGAGCTGTGTTTGGTTTTGTGCAACATAAATATCCACTTCTGCACTGCCTCTATCAATAACAATGTTATGCAACAAACATACACATTTCAGGATCACGTCTACATTAGCAAGCATACACTGAATTTCAGTTTTTAGAACTCACTATATTCTCCATCTTCCTCCCTATTATTAAAATAATCGTTAACCCTTTCTTCCCTAAATGGCTCTTCATCCATAATTAAAAATTTTAACACACCATTTTCCATCACAAATTCTTCTTCGTCTGATGATTCCATCTTGACCGCTCGCTGGAAGTGATTACTTGCACCTATTTGCAACCAATGTGACCACTTCGTACACGCGTAAGATGCTTGCTCAAGCTTGCGCAACAAAATACTTGCGCAAGCGTGCATCCAAAGTGACCGCAGCCTAACATTAACAGGATATACCTACCCCCCAGTGCACAGAACCAATGTTTCACCGAGGGTTTGCTAGTCCATGTTAAATACAATTTTATTCATACTCAAAATGTCCGTTTATTAACGATCTCCACGTAAAGTTATCCTCTAGAGGCTGGGAATAATTGGGATGAAAGTGATTTAAAGCACTGATGTAACTGTAGGAGGGGAAAAAAACTCCTGTATAAACATGTTGTGTGTTTAGAAATGGCGTGGCATGATTCATCACAAATTGTGATGGCGTTATTAGAGAAGATTTCTGTCACTCAAAGCGCATGACAGGAGAAATTGAGTACTGCAGCCCAGCAATTATAATTTGTGCTGTTTAACAGATTGTAAAAACTCGCCATATGCGATGAGACTTTTTTAGTATACCTTAATGATGGGAGACGTGTGGTTGGTTAGGTGTATTTAGTGGAATCAGTGTTGGCAGAAGGTAGATAGTGTGTTGCCAACCAGTGGAATAAATTGACCCCCCTGTGGATTTGTTTGGATCCCTATGATATTCTCGGTAATGGAGCCGAAGTCAGTTATGGTTGCAAAGTTAATTAAAACACGATAAATATAGTAAATAAGTTAAAAATTAATTCGTTCATCGAATTGTCATTAAAAAAATAGCTGATTTCGGTGGTCTTGAGGTAAAGAGCTGCCTCAGAACCTGATTTTCGTAGGTTCAAATCCAACCGGGGTCAACGGATTTTTCTTGAGTGGAGGAGAATTAAGGCCGGCAGTCTGATTTTACCCGGGGGTGGCGTATGGCATTATGTTCGGTCACCGGCATATAGACTATTTTCCGCTCTGGTGGCACAGAGCATTACCCAGGGTAAACCTCTGGAGGGTGTCTACACATACCAGCAGTGAAATGATGTGATGACAATACCCAAGGTTATAGATGGGGATCGAGTCCGGGACATCAAGTTTTGTAGCCAGGTGCACTGACCATTACACCGTCCTGTGTTGATTGTGGTATGTTAGATAACCCTGGAAGGTAGGTGAAAATACCTCTCCCGGCAAAATTAGTAGGCCCTTTTGATTTCGCTCATATAAATTCTCATGTGCTGATATAATCAGTTGGTTCAGGAAGTGCACGTTAAATAACTCAAATAATTGAAAAAAAATACATAAAAAATATTATAAATATCTTCTAGATTCATCATATTTTCAAAATATTTCTAGGAGGAACATATACTTTCCTTTGACTGGGGAAGCTCTATCCCCCAAAACCCTACTGGCTGCTGAGTTTATTCGATAGTCAACCCCCCCTTCACTCCTCTCCTTCCCCAGACAAAATAGGAACGGCCGCCACTGGGTGGATTTTCAGATATAAACACAGAAAATAAACAACG
>CABFVZ010002254.1:8293-56639 GCA_902151445.1 Timema monikensis | reverse complement strand
ATTTATCTGATTACCAAACCCTTCCTTCACCTCTGACAAGACATCTTGTGAATGTGGGGAATGCCAGGCCTCCACCGTGGTTCGGATTCCACGTTAAACTGTAGGTCCTTCATTTCATCTCACAATCACCCTACCATTACACATTAGCGTAAGTGCGTATAACCCGAATGGGTAGTAAGACGCGGTGCTAATAATAATAATAATTTCCTTTACCTTTTACGTTCCTGGTGTAAGTATGTGGATAGCACGGATGGGCGGCAAGAAACGAGGTAGGGTGAAGGGGGGAGGGCGTGAATTCTGGGTTGGGGTAGGCTTAAGGCACGCACAGAATATAATTTGTCTTAGGACATTACTTGTTCGACTGTGCTTTTCAGAAGCAAGTGAGGATCGTTGGGGCAGCTGTTAGTAACAGGCTGCACCTAGTTCGTAGCCAGTCAGGGTCAATTGTTAGTGATTATCAGGGAGGAACTTTTATAACATACAGCTGCGCCTTGGTCGACCAATAAACGTTGTTAATAACATGGTGTGCATCTGTGAATGTTACATCTTCAGCGCATCTAGCGTCCCTGTGGTGGAACAAGGGACTATCTCCGGGACTTGGGACACGAGTTCACAGCTTGTGGACCGTGACCCACTACACACCCATCCAGGGTGCTCTCCTGTGGTGGAACAAGGGACTATCTCCGGGACCTAGGACACTGAGTTCACAGCTTGTGGACCGTGACCCACTACACATCCATCCAGGGTGCTCTCCTGTGGTGGAACAAGGGACTATCTCCGGGACTTGGTACACGAGTTCACATCTTGTGGACCGTGACCTAATCACATATTTTAATCACCCACGCTGATCTACACTTGGGCAAAGGTGGCGGTCTTGTCTTGTCTGGTTTCAAGGTGATGGGAAAGTTGGTTTCGAATACCAGCTGAGAGTACTAAAGTAGTTTCTCCAAAATTGTTTGTCACTCTCCCTCTCTACAAATGTGGGTACACTTCCTTTCAATGTATAGCTTCCTCATCCGTACTCCATTAGTATAAATATGCTAACAGTATGGAGAGGAATAAAGATGAGGCACACTAACAAAATTAATTTAATGAATGGGGATATAACACGTGTACTTTCTAAACACATATTATATCCGCAACTGCAAGAGGTAATTTTACCATGAGTTAAAGTGTGTTTTCATTAATAATTTTAAGCTACAATTTTGTGACTTTTAGGCTGCGTCTGTTCGTTAACTAATGTTCTGGACATAGACTCACGAATGAAAACATTTCAGTTCCGTGGAGCGCTCACTTAGGAAGATGGCTGCTCAGAAAAGAAGAACCTCTGGTCGTGTCAGTCATAATTCACACTCGATTAATTTACCAAACATGGACAATAGAGTCCTCATTCATTTCTCCTTGTCCAAATAGAAACCAAATATTGTTCCTTAAACTCTAAATTAGCTAGTGAACAAACTGGTTTAACTTGTTACACATTTATCCAAGACGTCCATAGTTGTAATCCGAGTGGTCTTGGTGCCGTTTCACACGAGAAGTAATCTATAGCGCGAGTTTTATCCGCCGAGATACATTGGATCAAACGGGAGTGTTCACACAGGATGATAAATAATCGCGCGGTGAAATTCCCGCACCACCGGTATAGAACAACCGCGTGTGTCCTAAACCAGTGGTTATTAACCTTCTATTACTCACAGCCCCCTAAATATATCCTAAAATATTTTCACGGCCCCGTAGTTCTTACTAACATATGAATCATTAAGATTTATTCTAAAATATTGGCTTTATTTACTGATTATAATAAATAACAAACAAATAAAAAACATAAATTAACTTACATAAATGTATTTAATGGACCTCTACTGTTAAACACTTTCCACTAATTTGTCTCTTCTTGTTTAAATTGTATTATTTAATTCTATTCACATGCAGGAGTCGATTCGGAGTCGATTTTACTGCTTCGTTTTAATATTTAACATCGTGTAAATAATTTTTCACATAAATAATTAGAAACAAAAGGCAAACAATTTTAAATGGCGATGGTATACAGATGGGGACTGTTTGTATTATCCCTGATTTTATTATCCGTGCTTCCCCTCGATTACCCCGGAAAATCGAAAGTCTATTATACTTACATGCTTACGATCGTCGAATTCTTTACTCTAAAACGTAAAATTTAAGATGATTAACTTCATAAATAAGCAAATAACATCTTAAATTATTTTTTCGAGCACCACAAAAAGCCTTTCGAGGCCCCCGGTTAAGAATCGCTGCCCTACACCACGTCAACATCACAACAGAACACGTGAAACAAGCAGTATTTTCCCTCTAGTCTGAAAGCAATGTCAGAATTGATAGTGCGAATAAAACATCGCGCGATAAAATACCTCTAGTGTGAAATGGCACTTATAGCTTATGTTGAACTAGGTTTGCGGTGATGGTGAGTTTGGGATTACAATCCCAGTCGGATGATCCAAAGATTCATGTTGCAATATTCAATGTTTCTATCCATCTACGGTTATTTCTTTAAAATTAACCTTCATCCTCCTGTGTCCTTAAATTGGTGTGCGATGTGGTTAGCTAGAATGGTCAATGAGACGTGTAACTCTAAAAAAAATTATAAAAATATATTCCCGCACTAGATTTGTGCGTGTTCCACGTCTCCTATTAATGAGACCCTAAGTGCTCATGTTTCATTCCCTTTCCCCCTAAAACTATACAAGTTATTGAGATTTAGATAAAAAGTATATATTAGAGTCATAATCTTACGTTATGAAATAAGTATAAAAATTAATTTATTTCTTATAGTTATGTTTTTTTTTGTATGGGGAAAGTAATATAATATAACTTCAAAATCTATTTATACATTTTTTAATACTTTCTTTTTAGATTTTAATAATGTTAAAAAACACATTTAATTTCTTTTCATTACTAAACTGGATACGCTGCTAATGAGGCAGTGAATCGAGTACACATCATGTTCTTGAGCGTTCGATTGAACCGTTCTACAACGCTAGCCTTGACACTGCTATGTGTCGAGTAATGTTTAATTTTTAATTAATGTATGTATGATTATTTCCTTCTACTGGTATAAGATGTTCAGTTAAAATATTAAGTTGAGACTCAACATTTTCCGGACCTGCTATAAGACATGTTGGGGTTCAATCCCGCCTAGGGAGAGCTTCAATGAACGTTCTAAACACATTGTTGTTTAGTCTAGAAATGTAAAGAGCTATATATCTGTATAGATAAGAGTTGAGCTTGCCGTATGAATAGATGCTAGTTCCATCTTGTGACCGTGTGATTAAAGGATCCTCCAGAGCTACACGCGCTCGCTTATTGGATGTCTCTCCCATTCCTCCGGAAGGCTCTCTAAGCAGGGTAAGCAATTGGAAGAAATTAGGTTCGCACTCTTCAATGTACTATCCAACCAGCGGTAGACGCAAAAATGCGGTTGTCGTTCTAATTCGACCGAATCTTCACCAAACACAAGTTGAAGATGCTCAGCTAAAGATACTAAATAATCACTACTCACATGTGTTGGTTTATATGTCAGGTTATACTATGTTTCCCAAAGTTTTGAAATTGGATAATGTGTTGGATCCCACCACGATCTTTAATATTTTGGACTGAATATTTGCTCAAAGCTTCAAGATCGACTACACTGCTAGCATATGAGGAACGCCTCGCAACGAACTGATTCTAGCCAGGTGTTGAAGGGACAAAAAATTTCGTACTCGATCATCTATAAACTTCTTTTTAAATCAAGATCAGATTTGAGATGAGAGAGCTTTCTATTAGATGATAAAATAAAGATAAGTTTTACAGACACTAACGCTAAAATAATATTATAATAATCATAGACCTAATTTTCTGATATTATTTTATGCAATATGTTTGAAATCAAGATCAGATTTGAGATGAGAGAGCTTTCTATAAGATGATAAAATAAAGATAAGTTTTACAGACACTAACGCTAAAATAATATTATAATAATCATAGACCTAATTTTCTGATATTATTTTAGTATCACTTCCACCTCGTTTAGGTTAATGTTCCGGCAATATGTTTGAAATCAAGATCAGATTTGAGATGAGAGAGCTTTCTATAAGATGATAAAATAAAGATAAGTTTTACAGACACTAACGCTAAAATAATATTATAATAATCATAGACCTAATTTTCTGATATTATTTTAGTATCACTTCCACCTCGTTTAGGTTAATGTTCCGGCAATATGTTTGATATAAATTACAAGCTAATCTATACTCCTTTTTAAGTTAATGGTCTGATAGAGCTAATTATATAATTCATCTCAAGAATACAAGATTGAAGATCACTTATGAAATATATTATTGATAATAATAGTTTCAGCTCATTTTAAAGTTATTGTTTAAGCAGTGTGTTTGATATTATTTATGAGCTAACCTTTATTCTTTTATTTAATCCAGGAAAGCTCATTCAGCATTATATCAAAAGTTTACCTTCGCCCAGAAATATAATAACAAGCTTACCTTCACCTAAATATATATTTACAAGTTTAAATGCTAATTATTACTTGCTGGATTCTTTTTATTTTTTTCCTATCACGATCTGTAAACTCTGTTTCAGCGATAGTTTGAGATTCTTCTCCTATAACAGGATGTTTCAGCTGTCTCTGTTTCTCAATCGTCTTGAATATATCGAGGGCCCAAGTATCGCTAATAGCGTCAGCGTTGGTACAGGGATCAGACACCCCTTCTGCAACAGGAAATAATCGAGTTATATACGAGCAGATAAAGTCAGCATCCACATCCGACTACATCTGTTAAAATACACAAGCTCAATTGTTTATTCAGATACTTGTACTCCAGGTTTACTCTTGATGAACAATATCTATCACAACAACCCTGATTCTCGCAGCAGCATTGGTTCAGACAGATTATGTTAAATAGGCTTAGTATAATGATCCTAGCTACTTATGTTTTTCTGGTACCTGCTCAAGTATAACAAATGATAAATAATCAAAGTTTAAACCAACCTTCAAACGAGATGTCAGATGTATTACCGAAGACCCCTTTATATATCAGCGTCAGCTCCTTAGTATTCAGCTCTTGCAGCTCCTCATCGTTGAATGATTCAGAATTGTGACTAGGAAGGTAGGCGAATTCGTTAGTTTGCAGTTGCGCGATGATCTTTCGACCAAACTCTTGTTACAAACCATCCTTCACTGGACTAATTTGGTAACGTGACAAACAAGGGGAAATTTAAATGGAAAATATAAATTGTTTAACACTTAATAAATTTATTAAAACAGAAATAACAAGAATTAGGTTTACAATAATGTTACAAGATTACAAGTTTGAAGCTTGTTTCAATTAATAAGACTTTGTGAAATTAGATTGCCTTGCTGTAGCTACAAGGGCTGAGCTGGACCCAGGCTACAGGCAGGTGTTTTCTAAAGGAGAAAACAATTAAGTAGTAATTAACATATTGGTATTGGACAAGATATACATATAGACTTAAATCAGTTAGCTTGACTGGGTCTTAAGACAATATCCTTAAAACACTTTTGGTTAGTAATAAAAAGATCTGTAGATAACAGAGGTCGATAGCTAGCAAACAGGTGTCGATTAACAGGTGCTATGGCTGGTCCCTTTCCCCATTGGTACTGCCAGAGCATTCAATAGTACAAACAATGCTAATAGGAATTACACCTAAAAAACAACACCAAAACAATAGGAGCCCAAAAACCAGGCAAAGACAAAAGTGTTATTTGCGCGGACCCCATTATGACACAAGCGGAGTTCCGCAGTTTGCTCACCCAAGCTACTACCACTCGTGAAGCGTGGCTACTTGAACAACCCAAAACATAGAACTCTATTAACCCAACTGTGTTTGGAAACAAGACAGACAGCCTGGTTGTAGCCATACAAAATGTAAACAATGCACACGACGTCCACGGCGTCATGAGAAACATTGGCTCAGAATAAATTAATGGAACTTGTGGAGGTTAGTAAGTCTATGACTAAGACCCTACTACATTTGAAGCCAAAGGCTCATAATATAAAGGCTGTATCATAAGGATAGAGAGAAGTATAGTCGCTAGGACTGATATACCAAGTCTAAGAGTTTCGCTAAATACTAGTCATAATGACACTTATCCTTCATACAGGAGGACACAATATTTAATCAATTAAATTAACCTTTTAATTTTGAAGTCAACAAGACTTGAAACGGTTTTAACTGTCACTTCGACATAGTATAAAACTATCCAACAAATGAAAGTCGCCTTCGACTATAGAGACAGAACATAAAGAATATCAAACATGTCTCGGTAGACATTGTCTAGTTTTTTTTACAAAAAAATAGACTCTAAGTCAGATGAATTTAAAGATGTTGCCAGGATACTTAAGTATTTGAAGAATATCCTACTGGCCGGTGCTGCGGTAGATACGACGGCTGAGACTTCGTTATCAAGGGTTTCTTCGTTGAGTAAAGTTGTAGAGGTTCCTCCCTCGACGCTGGGTTGTAGTAGTTTGCGATAATGTGAATCTAAGAAGCAGCCTTTTTATACTCTAAAATCTGAGTTGAACGGAACAAAACAAAATAGGTGATAAACTCAGAAACATAGAAAAAGAGAGAGCGAGAAAGGCGGGGAGAAAGGAAAACGAAGCAGGGAGGATCGCTTGCGGGGAAGGGGGGAAACATGTTTCCTTGGATGGCCGCTAGTCTTCTCTGAAGGGCAAGCGGGTCACTGGGCCGAGTACATTCTACGCTTCTTTCTTCATCAGATGTTGTAATGAAAGCACGTGTGGCTGAAGTCAGGCCGCCATCATTGAATAATTTTATTTTATAACATGTGGCGAACAAATCCAAGAACATCTTGAAATGGTGAGTAGATACCGAAGCATCTTTTATTTAAATATATCCGTTTTAATTATATTATTTAGGCTCAGCTATTATTTTTATGAGAATTTGCGATATAGACGTCTTTTACAATATTTTCTTGTAGGCAGCATGGCAAATCTATGCGAATCCATCCGACATCATCCAATGGCAACGAGTATGCGTTAAAGCATTTTATTCATAAATATGATAATGTTAATCCTCTTATTTGATATCCGCTACATTATTTATCAAAAGACAATATCTTTCGGACAACCATGTGTTTCAATTTAAGGAGACACGTGATTGTATCCGATTTCATCTAGTCAGGGAAAATAAACTTTGAGGTAGATTACTTTTAAATATGTTTCTTTACATTCTATTTCGTAAATTATCAAAATATTGATATTCAATTGTAGCTGTCCAATCTGCCTGATTGACATGCTACACTCTTAACCGGATATGGTATGCCTATATTTAATTCACTCAACTTTACTTGCTTCTGAACGCAGCACAACAAGTTTTGAAGTTTATTGAGGACCTCCATGGTGATGCTCAAACTTTTATAACGGTTAGCAGGATCGCGGGAGGTCTTGTTCTATCCTCCACCTCTTCCACCTTCCTCTACATGCACAGCAAACTCCCCAACACTACGCGTTGTAAACTATTTCGATTCTATCGGTAATTACAAGTTCACACAAAGTTGTTTTTCAAAACCTTTTCCCTACGCTATTTTAGTTTTTCGATTCTCTTGTGAAGAGTTGTTAATTGCTTTGTTATTCCATCATGTTTTTGTATGTGGTATCAACGAATAATAATGCTCATCAAGGATGTTTTCAAACTCCCTTCGGTTAACTAATTGAGATTGTAAGATTATATATTCCTATACTCCTCACCAGGGATGTTGCTATAATAAGAGGTAGATGCTCTAGATTTTTAAAATATGTAGTTTGATATAAAACTAAAGTTTATAACATAAAACATAATTTTACGGGGCATGAAGTGAGAGGCGTGAGGGGGGAGGAGGACTTCTGGCAGCCCGATAACGCTCTAAAAATAGACCGGGAAGGGTCTAAGCTACAGACTCAAACCAGGGAATGATCGGAGGGTGTTAAACAGTTTTCGTTATGAAGGGATACTTAGTATTGAAAAGGGGAAACTATAGACCGTTTTCGATATGAAGGGAATACTAGAAGATGAGAAATACCACTACTGTGATTCATTTAGGGCTTTTTTCTAAAGTCATTTAATAAAAAAACAATATTTTTTTAAGTACGTCCGTAGTAAGGATTTCTTAAACTTGTCCCTGAATTAAGTATTCATATCACGGGGATGTGGGTCTGAAATATAGAGCGTGTATCAAATTATGTTGCTCCGCGCGAACAACGGTGCAGGATGTTAGAATGATTTTCACATCCTCTCACCACACTATTGCAGATGTATTTCAAATAAACAATTTTTTTTATCACTCACATTGGTTTTCAAATAATCCTACGCATAAATTTTGCATTAGACTGAAGTCCCGGTGATGGGTAGGTTGGGGTTCAAATCGTGGTCAAATGCACTGATCATTTCGTTAAACCGATTACCCCTCTCCTTTCACGCAAATGCGGGTAGTATTTTCTTGAAAATTTCCCTTTCCTCATTTATATTCTATTATCGTAGATAATTGCGGGTAACCCGAATGGATAGTAAGACGTAGTGCAAAGCGATACTCCCCTATCCCTTTCTTTTATAATATACTAGATAGCTGTTGCCCGCGGCTTTGCTCGCGTGGAAGTTGATTATATACAAATACGAGAATATACATATGTATTTACAGATTAATTTAAAATATTACGTTACGTTGATGACCATAACTTGACCTCAGATCAAAAATAATGCAAGTCCGATACAAACTTTCACCCCCTTTTTCATCCCTTATTAAATAAAATTTCCAAAATTCCTGAAACACGTATTTATTTGTTTTACGTCAATAACCGAAATACAAAATTTTGTTTATGTAACTTTCAAAATGACGGACTTTCATACATATTATCATCCCCTATTTTGACCCCTTTGGGGTGGAATTTTCTAAAATCCTTTCTTAGTGGGTGCCTACATAACAAAATGAATATACAGTCCGAATTTCATGCTTGTAGCCTTGACAGTTTGCGCTCGGCGATGATGAATCAGTCAGTCAGGACATGTTATTTTATAAGTATAGATAACCTCGGTGTTAAAATGTACTCAGGGAAAAGAAAAAATACACGATTAAACTGGTGACAGACAGTACATGGGACGTTGTTGCCCTCAGAAAATAGCAAGGCTTGGTTCCTGACACGGCTACCAGAGTGTGGCCTAGTCTCACACTAAGTTGACCCTTATGCGGAAAACTGAGTTACTGAGGCGATTACATGGGATTGGCCCGACACTGCTTTTGCCATGATCCAGTGTCAAGGGCGCCGTGTTTGTTTGCAGTTTACTGTCTTGTCAACTTATTGGAGGAAAAATGTTACGCCAATACTATTATTCAATTTTAATTTGTTTCTAAATACATTTTGAAGTCGTTAGCAAGGTCGTAAAATCAATTATCAAGTTAATGAAAAATCGCAAATTGGTTTAACCTCTTCCTATATTTTTTTTAGCACCGTGCCTTAAAACTCTTCCGGGTTGTATGCTTATGTATCAATTACGTTAAGGGTTTTAAGAATTACGAAGGCTATATTTCGGGGAAGTGTACCCACATTTGCGTGAAGAGAAAGTGGAAAACTATTTTGGGTAAAACATCCTTCCAAGATTCGAGCTTCTAACTCCCCGACATCGGCAGTTTAGTCTACTGCTAGAGTATCACGTTAGTCCACGCACACACTGAAGCGGGTCGTGTGAAGATATTGAATACTTAGGTAAGACGCGGACTGATAAAACTACAATAGTAGAGTTCAATTTCTCAAATTCAGATTTAAACGTGAAAAGAAAAATAGTGAAATCAAACATTTCTTGCTAGGTTCATGGTTCAAAGGTGAAAATTTACCAAACAATTATTGATGCATTTCGTTTATTACTTCATCACAAAGAGGACTTGCATTGGCGGGCACGTGGAATGGGAGTGCAAGTCGATGGGTTTTGGTGTGTCGGTGATGAGGGGATAGGGTTTCAAATCTTGCCTGGGTGCATTGAGGCCTTTATTACTATTTTTATCAAAATTCTGTGGGTACATTTCCTCTAAATTCTACCTCCTTCATCCCTACCTCATTAGTGTCATTAAATGCGTATAGATCGTAAGAGTACTAAGACATGGGAAAATAAATATCTTATAGATTACTAAATAAAAAGTACTCACATTATATTGCAGAGGGGACGGTCACGTCGTCTAGGGCGTAGGGCTAACGATATACTGGATTTCCTGTGACATGGAAGCCAAGATTCGATGTGTTTTTTCTTTTCAAATGTAATTTATTACTGCGATCTTCTCATTCTCTCTCCACACTTATACGAGTGAATGTCCTCTAACTATTCATCTCAGCCTTAACTCATGGGTTAAACTACTAAACAACGCCTGGGTTAAAACATATTAACTTAATTTTTTTATTATTTCCTGCTTTATTTATTAACACTGCGTCACAAAACATATAAAGGTAAGCAGATGCTTTGTAGCCGTGTTCAAATGATTGCTAGTATATATAACAATTACGGATATAACAATATATAATATTCTAAACATAGAATCCACACATCGTTAGAAAATATTACATTATCCCGGAAGTAATAAAACACAATTTGGGTGGTTGCCAAAATGTTGTTCTACTTGCAGATATCAGCCAATTTTACTAAATCATTCATATGATCCATTTGTTGCGTTGTTTCTTTGAAGATAGACTGAAGAGATGACGGATGATTTAATGGATCGGAGTACATAATCAGACCACCCGTGGTCGTAAATTATCCAGCTGTGGCTAATCAATGTTTAGTACATTGGCAAAGTGGTAAACAGCAAAACCACATGTTAAAATCTCTGAACGTTCCCATATGCTGTCATTTGCCATCATTATTTGCTGGATGGACTCTTCCCTTGGCTGGGGGGTAAGAGTGGTCGGCCTTGAATCTATGAGAGCCTGGTTCGATTCCGGGTGGTTAGCACTAAATATTTGATACCGATACGTATTAAGGTGGGAATGTAGAAGACACGAAGAAAGTTCAGTGTTTTTGCAATTTTTATAGCAAAACTTTTTTTTTTATAAAATAGATGAAATATTGCTCTAGTACAATTATATAGTTTAATTTTCTCCACACGGTACCATCAACATTTTTTTGGAAATATTACAAGGTTTTTCCAAAATTGTTTTCCACTTTCCCTAAAATGCGGGTACATTTCCTCTGAATATAACCTTTCTAATCCCTAAAACCACTAGCGTGATTAGTACCCAAGCGTATAACCCAAACGGGTAGTAAGACACGGTGCTCAAAATAAAATCTGTCAAGGGTGTCCTTGAACTAATGACAACTTTTTCTCTTTATTAAAAAAGTTTGTCATCTAATACCGCAATGCTATTACAGATATTCAACAAATGTTGATACCATCATATGAAGAAAATTAAACTCTATGTTTGTAGTGAAGCAAGATTTTATTTATCTGACCAAAACAAGTTTTGCTATAAAAACTGCGAAAACACTGGCCTTTTATCACGTTCCCTACATTCCCACCTTAAATATAATTTTTATATTTTAATCTTCCAACTCACTCCCGTAATCTATTTGGAGCCCCTGGTTTTGATTCCGGTTTTCATATGGTGCTGACAAAGATATTTTAAATTCGTATAAAAGCTTGTGCTGCTATACAATTAGTACAGCAAATATATAACATCCACTTGTGGGCATGCGTTAGTCTCACCTGATTGGCCAGTGAGTAGGAGCTTGGCTGGGTGATCTGAAGATTTTTTCCTGAATTTTTTTATTAACACCGTGTTTTATTAACCATACGTGTTACATGGATATATACTTGTTATGGATGAGAAAGGTTGAATTGAGAGAAAGTATACTCGCATTTTCATGGAGTAAAAGTGAAAAACCATTTTAGAAAAACCCCACCCAACCAGAATTTGAACTTCGATTTCCCTGTTCTAGTCTATTATAATACTGCAGATCGGTGAAACAATTGTACTTTTGATGATAGCAGCATGAGTTTTGAAACACTTTTAGACCACACCTTAATGAACATTTTTAGCTATAAAGCCATCTCAGATTTTTCCTATAGCAAAATTGGCAGTCCTTTTTAAAAATGGTGACTGTTGTCATTTGGGTTTCTTATTTTTTTGTATATTATATTCGGTCATTGTTCAACCATTTAATTGTGGTCATGCGATGCATATTGTACTCTTTTGAAACACAAATAAAGGCTATTGTAGAAAATAATATTTTTTCATAATTTATAGGAGAATATATAATTTTATTGATTTAATTTAGGGAAGAAAAACAAAGCCACCAACAAATTACTGATCGTTGTTTATTCAATGCAAATACAGTAATTTGTATAACTGATTTTTATTTTACTGGTCTTTACTGAATAGATATTAATATTATTCCTCAAAAATATTATTGGTAATAATCCTTCCCTTACCCCCTCCCCTACTTCAGTCAGTACAAAGAGTGCCATAAATACAAAGAGTGGTACACTGTAGGGCAGCATTCCTACCCTTTCATTTAGCTTTGATGTTACAACCATCAATGGGCCCAGCAGTGACCAGCATGGTAGACAGCTTCTGAATAAGCGCATTGTACGTTAGAAGTAGCTTGTCAATTTCTCTACTTTTCTGAGTAAATAGATGTTCTTTTGCCTCATTAATATGTTTGTCACTGCTAGTACGGTCATATAGTAAAACTAAACATTTCTCCAACGGCTTCAATATTTCTTCTACTGTCAGCTGACTAGGCTTATTATCCAATTTACAAAAATCAAGATGACATTTTTGTAAACATTGTAGGTGTTCCATTCAGTTCTTTGCCTCTTCCTCCAAAAATAACACAGTGTGGCATCCAGCAATTTCGTGAAACATCGGTAGGGTAGTTCAATGATCAGGGCCAAAAGCTACGGCCAATTCATGGGCGGCAAAGAACAGGAAGCTCTTTCCAACTCCAAATGCAATCCATAGTTTCTCAAGCTGTGTTGATGTTATGGCTATAATTACAACTTCAGTGTCTACTATGCATATCAATGCCTCACAGCATGCGAGTGTCTGCTTATTCATGTGAGCATGGAGCCAGTCCAGATATATCTTGATGGTTTATGGAAATAACATTGGTACTATTTGTGGCAATTACCTGCTTTTTAATGTAATTGGCTGCTAAATTTTTTTCCTAAAAAGAGGACCACTCCATCTTATTTTCATCAACCCTAATAAAATACTGTCAATTTTTAGGAAGTGGTGTTTTATGTTCAACACGTTTCCAAAGACCTTTTCCCCTTTTACTTTTACTACATGTGTCATTCTTCAAGCTGTCAGGCCTGTGCACATCCCAGATGATATATAGTCTTGTTGCATATTGATGCTGAGATTTTATGTAGGGTATGAACACATTATTGGCATAAGCTTTGAATGTTTTTTCGAATCCTAGTTGAAACATCTTGGCAATTGAAGCACCGTCAAGGATGCTCATTTGGACTGTTGGTTTATAAGTATTTATTTTACGGGTCTAAGTTCTTCCAAGCAAAACAATAAATTATCATTTGTTGCAGTTCTCAAATTCCCTAACTTTGACACTGCTGGAGAATAGGCTTGGTTTTTGTTTGAAAAAATCATTATGTATCTGTGATACAATGAAAATTCCAGAAAATCGTGAGCAGTCATTACTCAGTGATGCCAAATTTAAATCTTAACTTGAATTTTCACAAACTAAGGGCTGGCTGAAGATGAGGAAGCTATGTGTCTGTAAATGTTGGATATACTATATTTCTGTTGTCAAATACAGTAAGATCTCAGATGGCTTCATTAAATCGATTTCCCATCTCTTGTATTTCATGAGTAAGAGCCTTGACATGTTTTGCAAATACCATATGTGAATGCTTGTTAGGCTCGTGGTGAAGCTCATCTTTTTCCCACTTCTTCATCTTGATAGTGCTACATTTTTTCAACTAAATGGGCCACCTCAGCACCAGAAACTATCATATGATGCAGAGCTGTTGTGTTTTCTGTCAGACCTACATCTACTACATCACCTTTGACTGATGCGTTATTTTGTTGGTGAGCCTGATCAATGGCAATAGCAGAGAACGCACGCTTTGACTTTTTTATTTCTGAAAAACTTTCCTTTCATGAATTCCACATAGGTGTTAGGGTACGGCCAGACTGAGCGCGCGAGCGACTAAAATATACAATAGAACACATTGGTTGTAATGGGAGGTGGCCACACTGGAGCGAGCGAGCGCGCGAGCGAGCGCGCGAGCGACTGAGCGCGCACGCTTGAAAGATAGAACTGGTTCTATTTTTCAAGCGCGCGCGTTCGACCCGGTAGAGTCTAGTTTACAGGCGCTAAGCAATATTATTGTATGTTGGTTCATAGAGTGCTAGGGAAACTTCTCATTTTGACCTGATATTTGACTTTTTTCTATCAGTGATAGGTTTAACACACTTGCTATTAATGGCCTAATTTAATTGGTAAGACCATAAATAATATAATGTATATATGTAAACCCGATATGTTAAAATACTTCAATATTATAATCAAAGTAGGCCTTTACAAATAAGAATCACCATTAGTTTGGAGAGAGTATGAAAAAACCACAACAATAAATAAGTTTTAAAAATCACCTTCAGTTCACTGAGCCAAGATTCGAACCTTTGCCTCCTAGTCAAAAGCTATCGAGTGCAACGCACCATTCCGCCACTGGTGCGGCTTATCTGATTTTAAAACACTTCAGTACAGTACCATACACATTTCTCAATTTATTAATTGGATGCACTCCTACTTTTTTCTTTTTTATAAATACACAATATTTTCTGTAAGAATTTTCGAGGAGCAGAGATGTACCAAGTGTCTTTGACAGAGACATATTCTCTAACTAGGGTTGTGAATGTGGGGAATGCCAGGCCTCCACCGTGGTTCGGATTCCACGTTAAACTGTAGGTCCTTCATTTCATCTCACAATCACCCTACCATTACACATTAGCGTAAGTGCGTATAGCCCGAACGGGTAGTAAGACGCGGTGCTAATAATAATAATAATAATAATAATAATAATAATAATAATAATAATAATAATAATAATAATAATCTAACTAGGGTCCGCTAATTACGCGCTCGCTCACTCGCTCGCCAGTTTGGCCACCCAGTCGCTTGCGCGCTCACTCGCTCGCTCGCGTGCTTGGCAGTCTGGCCGAACCCTTAGGGTGAGTCTTCTTAAGTGAAACCATATCACGTAGGTGGGTAAGAATCCACTGTGCATAGTGAGTATGGTATAAAGAAATTAACCAGGGAACAATCTACGATAGCGCCTTGTTAAAGAGCTAAAAGCACCTTCTTGTATCTTAATTACAAAATATATCAAGAGAAGTTATAGTTTTAATATAACCAGTCCCGTGGTGTAGTGGTCAGTGCAACTGGCTATGAGCCTAGGGATCCTGGGCTCGATACCTGGCTGGTACCTTGGGCATTTTACCCGAAAGGGGAATTACCTTAACGGTCACCAGTGTTTAGATAATTAGTCTTAATTTAGGTTTAAGTGTTTCCGCTGGTTCCACACTCTCATACCCCCTTTCCATCTCATCGAGACATAGAAAGAACCTCCACGGAAATGATGTACGATACGTACTGTACATTTGGGCGTCCCTTGGGCAACGATACATTAGTATCGGTTTATCTTTCCGCTACTAAATTACGAATTACGTAGCCCAAACACTCTATATTATTATAGTTTTAGAATAATGTTCCATAATTTAAATTGGGTACAGACATAATTTATTTCTTTGTACCAGTCTTCAAGAAGAAAATTACGTGGTCAGAGGGTTAATTTGACTACTATCCTCATTGTACTGTTTGTAGTCATGGTAAGCCTGGTGCAGAAATATATAAAGACAACCCACTGTGATTTGATAAGCCCTAAGGTATGAGTCACATGGAAACCTTTTAGAAACTATTAGATTTTTCGGCTGTGGCAACATCGGGCTGAACACTAAAAGATTTCCGAGACCCTTGAGTACTTCCATTTCAATATGTAGTCCAGTGAACATTACTCTGAATTGATCTTCGCCATGAGTTGTCAACCAGTTTCACTGGATTTGTTTTGCCAATGCGTAGAGTGCATAGTCAAACGTAATGATTGGAATCTGCTGTCTTCATAATATTCATTAAATGGCGAATCATGGTCACTGACATAACATGGTTTGAAAATAGAAGAAGCAGGATTAAAAATGTTAATTCACGATCTTTTGGAGCTTATTCTTGTTGACTTGTGTTATATGCTGCCCAGTTCATTATTTCATCATATCTAGTGGCGTAGCTTGGTAATCAACTAATTCCTCTTCTACTGTTGGTGGAGGACGATAAGTTTTCACAGAAGGAACAGGGGAAACCTCTTAGGAAAATGTTTAGTAACTTTCTCGGCCCACGGATTTTTAGTCGTAGTCTGATCAGTCCCCGTAAAATTATCATCTGTATGTTGAAATATAGATATTCCTGTACCACGGGAAGAGTCAGGGGCTGTAGTAGAGCTTGGATTGTGATCTATATTGACGACTGAATGAATCTCAATTAGCTCTTCCTTTAACTGAATAGGAATGGCACCATTTTTAATGTGATAATGATAACTTAGTTTATTTCAAAGTTCTGATAAGATACCTAACACATGGTCATATTATATGCGAGCCCAACCTCGCGCATGGTTTCAACAAGTTCAGGCTTGTGAGCTATTTTATGAATTAAAATCCCCATTAAATAGACAGGGGAGTTTCCCGATATCGGTCGTGCTTGGAGGCTCTTTCAAACTCATTCTACCGACGTCTCACCAAACTCTTGTATATTAATAACTGTGCAACAGTGTGGATGGTTGTGGCATTTTTTAAAGAATTTGACTGCGCTTTAAGGCTAGGCCATCTGTAGCCATAACAACTAGTTCTTACAGAAATGCTGGCAAAAAGTCTTCTCGACCCTTTTTTTCAAAATGATCCGTTGAAATAATTTTTAATTTTAAACATATCTCTTCTCACTGTATTTGTTGCTTTAGTAAGATTAACAACGTCACTCTGCATTGTATTCACATACTTTGTTCAGTACACACACCATAGAATTATTATATACAAGCATCACATCTCGGCATTAACAATACGCTTCTTTGTCGGGAAAGTAAATTTTTATTTTACATCCATTACTGTTACAAGCCTATGGCCTAGGTCAATAGGAAATTAAGTAAGAAAAAACCTATTTTCCAGTTTCGTAGAATGTATGCGTCCTGAAAGATCCCTTCCAAGTTGTTTCATCCTCAAACGCTACGGATTGCGTGGGTCAACAAGCATAAATATGGGTGCAATTGCATTGTCCGTCCTTGAGGTGTTGTGGAGGAACAAGGCTATTGCACCGGGACTGCTTATAATCCCTTCCTTGAGGTGTCATGGAGGAACTAGGCTATTGCACTCAAACTGCTTATAATCCCTTCCTTGGAATGTCGTGGAGGAACTAGGCTATTGCACTCTAACTGCTTATAATCCCTTTCTTGGAATGTCGTGGAGGAACTAGGCTATTGCACTGGGGCTGCTTATAATCCCTTCCTTGGAATGTCGTGGAGGAATTAGGCTATTGCACTGGGGCTGATTATAATCCCTTCCTTGAGGTGTCATGGAGGAACTAGGCTATTGCACTCAAACTGCTTATAATCCCTTCCTTGGAATGTCGTGGAAGAACTAGGCTATTGCACTGGGGCAGCTTATAATCCCTTCCTTGAGGTGTCATGGAGGAACTAGGCTATTGCACTCAAACTGTTTATAGCCCTTCCTTGAGGTGTTGTGGAGAAACCAGGCTATTGCTCTCGAACTGCTTATAATCCCTTCCTTGAGGTGTCGTGGAGGAACTCGAGCATAGCTATCTGACTACTTATCTTCGTGGAGGGACTTGACACCATTTGTCTTATATAACGTTAGAACTAGCTGACGGATTTTAGTCAAGCTTGTTGATACATAGCCCATAATACCGTCTACCATATCGTTTACCTCCCTTCAGGCCACCATTATGAAATTAAAGATGTCCAAAGCTTTCAAAATAAGTATAAAAATTTAAATCACGTTTGACATTCAATAAATTTAACCTTTATCACTAGGCCCGATCTAAACTTATCAAATTGAAAAATGATACCTGTACGTGAAAATCAAAGTCGGAACCTTTGGCTTAGTACGGCAATGCTCTTAGCACTGAACTACCCAGGAATCTTCTCACCAATAGGGGCATTATTCACTAATATTTTAAGCAGAGATTAGAGATTGTGATGGACGTGTGGAAATCATCAGCTGCATGATATGAGCAATCAATTAAGATCGCGATCTATCAGCTAACGCAGCCATTTTGGAGGTATTTATGCTGCCAATAGTACAACAATTGTACGAATGCGCATATTACGATGGATTAAATAGTCAATCTATAATTTACCTATTTCACCGTTTTTTTTTTGTACTGTTAAGACCTCAGTAGTAAATTAGAATACATTTCATCTCGGTAGGAAACAATTAAAGTTATTAATTTCTAATAATTGAGTTTGTTTATAGTTTTTCTTTTTATTATTGACAATTCAATAGTAGCTCTAAAATACTATTAAAATTATATAGTAGGCCTAATTCAAAAATAATATTAGTTTTCTGTAGTTTCTTTTCATAAGGGTAGTCTCTCGTAAAGTAAAATCCAAGGAACCCCAATGTATAGTACATAGTTTACATAGTGTATATATGTAGGCCTTATTTAACTATTTGACTATTTATCCCTCCACCTTTTTCGTACGTATCAAATAAATATATATGTTACAGTCCAACCCCGATTCCAGGGCAGACTTGTTCGGATTAGGCCGAATTGATACATCCTGCCGCTTGTAGGATAAACCGTTATATCCTGATGTTTTCAGGCAGTACTAGTTTTCATTCTTCTTAACTAATACTTTGGACAGGCTTCACCATTCACAGTTCACGTGCAAATGCTGTCAGATAATCTAGCCTAACCTAAAATGAAGCTGGTTTGGCCTAATAAAATTGTAGGCTATGCTAATTTATCCTGTGAGCTACTAGTTTTCATTCTTCTTAACCCATACAATGAATCGACCTTGGACAGGTTTCATCATTCACAGTTCAAGCACAAATGTTGTCAGCTAACCTAACCTAACCTAACCTAAGCCTGGTTTGGCCTAATAAAATTGTAGGCTATACTAATTTAACCTACGAGCTAGACCAACATTTCGGAATTAATGAACCTAGACTATACTAAACTAGTACATCCTGAGGCTCTTAGGATGTATCAATTTGACCTAGTCTGATTTAGTTTATCCTGGAATCGGGTTTGTACGGTAACATATACATAAAATATATATTTGCAATAATTCTAACTTATTGTTACATTCCTAGAAAAAATTAACAAACATCAAGCTAAACATATTTTCAAAATTAATTCCTTCAATCGAGTCATGTGTGTCCCAGTTTGTATCTCAGCAAGTTACACTTCACGGACACATAGCTTGACTCGTATTAATTCAAGGTCGGCGCACTTGACCAAAGAGAAAATTTATATCTTTTTTTAAGACACCAAATATAGTTTCAAGTGCAATTTTAATTGCACACAAGCTCCAAGTGACATCAAGTGCTTGGAGATATTTCATTATCAAGTCCATTAGCAGGCTTTGGGGTACCATGGGATAATTGACTTCCCAAGAAATGGCATCTCTTTTCATAAAAAAAATCACTTCTAATTATTATTTTAGTGTCCCACGTCTTACTACCCATCCGGGACATCCTTTTATTTACACTAACGGGAATAAAGAGTAAGACGGAGCACTAGCGCTAAAGGTATAGGGTTCGATTCCCGATACTGTAAACTCTTTCTTGTGGAATTGGAATCTATCCTTTAACCTCTATGAATTCACGAATGGAAGATTTGGTATTTATCTTTTGTTTAGTAAGTTGGGTTTGTAAGTCGGGTGTTGATATAATTAGCCGGTCAAAAAATGTACGTTGACTACTTAAAAATCTAACAAGCTTCTCAATGGCGTCACTATCGCAATTGACTGGACTACCAATGACGGGGAGATCGGGATTCGAATCCCAAATGGATGTTCTGAGGGTGTTTTTTCCTGAATTATTCCCCACTTTATTTGCACGAACGTTCGATTATATTTGTTTTAAATTGAGCCTTTCTGATCCCTACCTGATTGATTTATATACGCGGGTAATCCAAGTGGGTAGTAAGATGGCTATTACTATCCGTTCGGGCTATGCACCAATGTGTTAACTACAATAATGTGATAGGGATGAGGAAGGTTTAATTTAGAGAAAGTGTGCCCATACTTGCGTAGAGGGAGAGGAGAAAACCATTTTAGGGAAAAACCTCAGTACATCCGACTAGAATTGAACCCCGATCTTCCCATCATCGGTAATCTAGTATATTGTGAGAGTGACGCCTTAGACCATGTGGCCACCAAAGCGGATGCAATTTATGTTAAGGTAGAAATAAAGCTAGTCACTGATAGAATATTAACACATCCTCTCTAAAAAGGCGATATCGCTACGACCATCCTCCACCTAGTCTTTTTCTATGATGAGAGTGTAGTAGGCGAGAGTTAGATCATGATCTATGTCAGTCACAACCTTGCCTGACAATTGAAACATTGCAACCTCCTCATGTGGTGTAGTGTCGGGCCTCCAACGACAAAAATAGCAACACTTTATTGGAACATTACATTAATTTAAACCCGCATAGGTGGTGGTCACACAGTCTAAGGCGTCAGGATCATGATAGAATGGATTACCGTTGCCGGTTGAATCTCTAAGGAGTGCACTAGGGGTGATTTTTCACATTGAGGTTTATCATTGTAGTTCTCTCACCCCTTCTCCGCGGCAAAGTGGGTGCATTTTCTTCAATTAATCCCCCCTTTCCATCTCATCCTCTCCCACTATATTAAAACGTTAAATAACCTTGCGTATTAAAATGTGTGAAATAAAACAATTACATAAGCTATTGCTGGATAGATAGGTGTGTAAGAGGTTTAGATATTACAATATGGCCTCGAGAGATAGATTTTCCCCGTGTTTGACTTGCTTGTTGGAAGTGATCTAAATTCTAATAAATACATACTGTTCACAAAGGTTTTGTTTGCAGTTTCATAGACAGGAAGATTTTAATATAATCATCAATCTAAACGTTAATGTTGTTACACTTCTTCTTAATCACCCTTTTAATTCTATATCCCTTAGATTAAGCCGTTTATACTTTATTGGCGAGGAGCTTAGAATTCGAATCAGTGTGTGCTCTTAAGTTAGTTTTTCATAAATGGTTTACCACTCTCCCTCCACGTGGATTTGAGTACATTTCCTTTAATATGATTCCTTCCCAATCAGTGCATATAAGGTGATGGCTGACTTCGGTGGTCTTGAGATAAAACGATCACCTCAGGACCCAATGTTCGTGCGTTCTAACCCGGCCGGTGTTGACGGATATTTTTTGAGCGATAAAAATTTGTAATACAATTTCCTTCGGAGAGGAAGTAAAGCCGTCGGTCCTATGTCAATTGTGGCATGTTAAAGGACCCTGGGAGGTATGTGAAAATACTTTTAACGGAAAAATTAGTAGGGCCTTTTGCTCTCGCTCATAGAAATGCTCATTTTCTGATAGAATTAGTCAGTTCAGAAAATACACGTTAAATACCTCAAATAAATGAAAAAAATATGGTGATAGCCTGAATGGGTGATAAGACGTGGTGCACAAAAAACCCAATGATAAGCCACATTTTTTTATTTGTTGACTTTCTCTAGTGCTGACACTATTGAACAGTGCCACCATTTCGAGAAGGACTTTATTTACTTTTGAGTACCGAAATAATTTCTTATTTCTTTTCTCATCTTTGTGGTGTGTACGCTTGTACCATGACTGTTTGTGTTCTTGTCTCAACGCATTTACTTTCGTAAAATTTTCATTGAGTTATATTACCCACCTCGTCCATACTTGTAGCTTTCTGGCAACCATTGATCGACTGCCAGGGCTCACCAAGCATAGACGAGGTGATAAGCCACATTCGGAAAGTCGTCCTCTAATATACTCGGTTGAGGTTTGAGCCTTAACCTCTAACCACTATCTATCACAAGCCTCATTCCCTAAACAACGTAACCACGGTGGTGGGTGTCTGGTTTTCCAAGCAAATCAATTTCTGGAACACCCATTCCCTCTAAATTAGTTCATGCTGTTATTTTGACAGGAGTGGTTGGATCGAGGTAATCAAGATGAAGACTTGTTTCCGCTCCCAGAGTAATGACTCATCTTGCGAACATTGTCTTATCCGATTAAACACATCTTCCTGTTATGTGCGAAGCCCTGCAACAAATGTTGCCGTCAGAAAGGCGAGATCTCTCGGTGAGGCAACTCAATGAACCATTGACCTTCCGCAACGGTATTACGTCATGGTGTGGGCAATCAACGAAAAAATGGACACTGACAAAATGACAGAAGATCTTGAAAAAGGGTGGTTCAAGTTTGTGGTCCATCACACTTGACGGGATTTATCGTCCAGCCAATGAACCATTTTATAAACCAACCTTTGACCTTTACTTTGGTGTTCAGGGGCAAGAGTGCACTCAGAAGAGGGATCAAAAGAGGCATTTGATCATCAGACTTTAAAAAAAATTGTTGAGAGATAGCCTCTCCAAATATCCTCTAGAGCAGATGATATTGTAACATTAGCTTGTACTGCTAATATCAAAATGTTACTACCCGCCACAAATAAACCTATAAAAATATACATCCTGCAATATAAATACTAACAAGACTAGTTAGTATACTACCACCTCAAATAAACTTACACTCATAGACATCCAGCATTATTAAATATCTCAATCTTACTATGTCCGATAAAGGTGCTCTACTCATTCGTTGTATCTTCCGGACTAGCGTGACATCCATAACCTGCCTGTTCACTCCAAATGCTAGAATTAAGAGAAGTTCTAAACAAGCTGTGGATGATGCAGCGACAACATGTTCCAATAGAGGGATCCAGAAATGCCTGATTGGGCCGACTGAGTTACAGGAGGACCACTCGTATTCTTGAAATGGTCTAAGTGACCGAATGAACGTAGCTAGAGTCTGCAGACGCTCACCATGTGTCTGGTGTTTGAGTCTTGGAAACAAGTCAAATGGATCTACAACACATCAAAAAACTGGCGGACGTGACTGAAGTGACGTAGCATATCCCCCATCTGCTTGGTGTGTGACGTTATAATACTAATAATCAATTTCCTTATAAGGAAATCTCCCACCTACCAATCCATAAACTAGACCTATATATAGCTAGAGTTCAGCTAGCATTGAAGACAATTAAATTCGACACTTCGACGAGAAGTTCTATTCAGGACTAGAACATTATTTAGCCAGGATGGCTATAATTATTTATATATTATTGATAATATAAACTTTATATATCAACTATGGGTTTGATTATCTTGAAAAATTAGGTTTATTATGTAGTTGAAATCAGTCAGTGTAGAATCTGTAATTTTTTGCTAGAGGTTTTATTTTTGAAAGTAAATTCTGTTATGGAACCCTTGATGTTTCCTATTGCCGCTTGGGCGCTAGTATCTTTGTAATTTATTGAAATATTCGGGTAGCCACATTTTTTAAAATTCCTTTTCTGGCTCGAAATTTTGTAGTATAAATATTAATTTTATTCTTCGTGTGGTTACCAGTAATTGTTTAAATTCTTCAATTTGATAATGTTTCTTTTATAGGCTATTTTTTTAGACGTATCTTCTTCAGAGTAAATATTAAAATAACTTATTTTTGTTGGTTAATAAGGTTTTGACTTTAAAATTAACCATTTCATCTAGTGAGAAATTACAAGTATTCTAACGTAACAATGCTTTGTTTTCTATTTTAATATTAGATATTAAAATGTAAGAATTTTGTCGAATTCTTCAAAAGTGTTGAGGGTAATAGTTCCGCGAAGGTTGTAGTTTTAGTCGGGAAATCAAACCTTTGTGCTAATAATAATTATCTGATTCGATATTTAAATTTATATTTGATCATTAAATTTTAATTTGTTTTGTCTGTCTTCACAGTGGTGAATCAGACGCGTTGTAAACCATTTTAAAAGGCTCTTTAAGATATTTGTAATCATCGTAAGGTTTAATGATTTAAACTTTAAAAAATGTCCGATTCAGCATTTAAATTTAAATTTGATCCTAAATTATTTTTTTTGTCTGTATTCACTGGGATGAATCAGACGCTTTGTAATCCATTTAAAAGAGGCTCTTTAAGCTCTTTGTAATCATCGTAAAGTAGTAATTTAAATTTGTAATAAATATCTGATTCGATATTTAAATTTAAATCTTGATCTTAAATTTGTTTTGTCTGAATTCACTCTGGTGAATCAGATGCTTTGTTAATCATTTTAGAAAGGTTCTTTAAATGATTCTTTATAATATTAACTATTTTCTTAATACTTTTTGTATCTTCCAGACTAGTTCAAATATAATAATATACCTTTGAGAAATTGAAATATACTCTCAAACGTACTGCGCAAGTGCAGACTCAGCCTTGATTTATTTATTTTCCAACACACTTCGGTCTGACTTGTAAGGCTGTGTAATTTGTTGTTTTACCTCTGTTTATTACATTGAATAAATACGAAAAATATTTCTTTAACTTGAAAATGTTTTACTATTGGTTGTAACAGTACACTGTAATATTTTCCTTATGTACCGACCACCCTCTTTTAGGCTAGTAGTGGCCTCTAGCTTTTAGGCGTTGGGTGAGATCGGTATAATATTATTCTAGGGTTTACGGACCCTCAAGGTTGCCTTAGATAGATTTCAGTGNGGGGAGTTACGAGTTCCTGAACTTGGATGGGGGGAAAAAATATTTATTTTTACTACCTTCTAACTGAAATGTAGAATTTTCTTCAATTATGTATATTGTAGTGTTATGATTCTTAACTATTACAATGCTCATAATTTATACCTTCTAGTTTATTTATTTTCCAAATTATTAAGTATATTTTTCTATCTATTTTGTTGATTTTAGTTCTTTGTCTAGCCAAATTTTGGATATTAGTTTTAAAATTGGTAGTTGGCAAAATCTATTATTTTAAACTGCTCTTTCTCTTTCTTTAGGAATTTTTTCACTGTTGACCTGATATCAATGTTTACGACCATAGCGTTTTCGCGGTTGACCTGGTATCAATGTTAACGAAATGTTTATGACCAAGACGATACCAGAGCTCTATTTGGTAACGTTTTCCTTGACCAGATCAAACATTATGGCTATGACCAATGAGCTGATATTTTGTGCGACCATTTCAAAACAGCTTCACTCCTCATGTTAGATTTAAACGAGCATAACTTTGTAATCAACGGATTTTAAGTTATAAAATATGTACATTAAAATGGACAGTAATTACTATCTAGAAATACAAGACAGTACGGTAAGTAGGTAGATACCTACCTAAAGACCGTTTAGTTATAGATAGAAGAAAGTGAGTAGTCTATTATTATATTACCTAGCCTTATTTACTCTTACAAGCGTACATTAAGTTTTCTGTATGTTATTTTTGAGAATATATGTCTAGCTTGATATTTTGTGTAAATATTGGGACTAGTCAAACTAGGCACCAATCTAACCAAGATTAAAATGGAATAGTTCATTCTACGTCGATTTGCAGTACATGTAGGTTTATATAAATTAACCTACCAACTGTTAGATCTAATCTACCCCAACCACCATTTTGGTTTACGAAAAACAACTCAAAGTCAATCGCGCTCTACTATGCTCAGAACCAATTGGTCGAAAACACTTGATACCAAAACGTGAGCAAGTCAATCGTGAAAACTCGCAAAGAAAGAGCTGAGCTTGCATTCAGCAATTTTCCTCTCCCACCTTTTTTTACCAACCAACACCCCTTTTCCAAAGCGAATGGAATAGTCCACCTTGACGCCTCAGCGAGATAATGTAATACCACATTATATATAGTTGCGAAGCTCCAGGAAAATATTTGCAGCCAGTGCGATGACAGCGCTTCCAGCGGCCAGCAAGCACCACTCTTCTGTCGACAAACATTCCATTAGTAGTGTATTCACTGCGTTGATCGTTAGTTGTTCGTAACAAGATGTATTTGAGAAGTGGATAAGTTAATTAATATTATTATAGTGGCTACAAAGAGAGGCGATGTGTGCAGTTCTATAAATTGTAGTAACAATAAGAAAAATGAACCTGAAATTACATTTTTTTTATATTTCCTAAAGACAGTGAAAGAAGCATAAAATAGCTAGTCAACAACCGAAGGGACGATTTATTCAAGAAATACGTGCAATATTTGCATAATAACTAAGATTTGTGCATTTCATTTTGAAGATTCACAGTTTATGACGAGAAGAAAAATAAATTAATACGGAATGCGGTTCCAACTCTCTTTGATGTGTCAAATAAACCTGCAAGAGTGACATTGAAACGGAAACTACCTTGTAAACAACCGGGAGGACCACTGAATTAAGCAACTCAGGCTTAACTATTATTTATTGTATCACACGCACAAAGAGAGGTCCCTGTTCGGTCGCTTCATTTTGGACAACAATTAACAAAACCTACAGGCCCGTGGCAATATAAAATGACAACAAAAACAAATAAGCATAGCAAAATGCAAAGACACACAATCCACAACAAGTTGATAAGGTAGACTTTATAAACTTACGGGATTACAAAACGCCACGTATAAGGATGACATTGCAGCAGTTTGTAAATGATTTATTTTAATGTAGTTTAAGGTAGTTTTAACCATTGACTTGTAAGGATAAAACATCAAATATTAAATCAAAGAACTGATACCTACTATCCAGGATTTGTTTGGACTATCAGCACCTGGGGTTTCTTGATTAGAAAGGAGTGTCAACATATCATACATATTCTTTTGACACTTAGGGACGGGAATCAAACATGGAATGGTTGATTATATGACAAATTTATTAGCGCTTTCCACCACAACACACATTATTTATCAACGTCCGTAGCTTAGTCAATAGTGCGCAGGTCTACCTACAGTTCTAAATAGTTTCTAGCACTGAATATTCTAATTTTACAAGGTGATAGATCGATGGTCCGTGTCTTCACTCTTATAGTTGTCCTAGAATCCATTAAGGATGGGTCTTTAATAGTCAACATATTAACACTCAATGGTGATAATTATCGAGTAGATCTGTAGGTGTAAAAGTTGAAGACACTTATTTTTTATCATTAGTTTTAATATCACTACAATTAAGACCTTTATAATAAATAATTCAAAACTTTGAACCGGTTAGTTATGACTCGCAGGAACAATATCATTTTGACCTCGGCTAACTTGGGGTCAGGTGCTTATCTCCTGACCCGATGTTCGTGGGTTCAAACCTAGCCGGGCTTGACGGATTTTTCTTGTGCGATAAAAATTCGTAGCACAATTTCCTTCAGAGGGGAAGTAAAGTCGTCTGTACCATGTCGACTGTAGCAAGTAAAAGAAGCCTGTGCGGTATGTGAAAACACCTTCACCTGAAAAATTAGAAGTACCTTTCACTCTCGCTCACAGAAATTCTCGTGTGCTGATTTAATCAGTCGGTTCAAAAGTGCACGTTAAATTCCTCCAATAAATAGGATTTTGTCGATATTTTCCACCATATTTGACCACTCGTCCGGACTATTCGCATTTAATTACACTAATGAGTAAGAAAGGTATAATTTAGAATAATGTTTCCCGGATTTTTGTGGAGAGTGAGCTAAAACCCATTAGGATCTTTTTTAAACCTCGGTACAACCAGACGGGACTCAAACTACTGTATCTCCGCCATTGTCAAACAAAAGTTATAGAAGAATGCCCGCATGCATTATCTAATTGATTTTATACTTTTTTACATTAATCCTACTCTGTTCTCGATAATCTCCGTTTCATGATTTTATCTCGCAGATGTTAACGAATCTGGATTCTTCAAATACGTATAGTCCTAAATTAAAAAATATGGGACAGCTATCATAAAATAAACTGTAGGCTTCAATGTTTTGAATCACGCAAATTTTTACAAGAACACATTTTTACCTTTATGATAAATACATTGATTTTTAAAAAGTTTGCAAAATTAGCTTTTAAAAATTGTTGTTTAAATTAGTTCTTAAGATATATATTTATATTTAACAAAAAAACAAAAAAATAGGTATTGTTTTTCTCTATCCCTCTTTAATCGTATTATTTAATGTGCACCTTCTAGAAGTACAAATATGTTACAAATTCCAGATATCCATTAAGCCATTATTAATTTTTTTAGCTCCTCGTCCTACTAAGCCTACTCTTACAGGTTATGCTTATGTTAAAATTTATAAGGTAGGGATAATAAATTTGTAATATTGGCGTAAAGGTACCCGCATTTGTTTGGAGTAAATGTGAGAAAACATTCAGGGATAAACAACACCCTTAGCACACCCAACCAAAATTTGAGCCCCGACTTCTCCGTCACCGTAGCACCGTAGCACCGTCTCGCCTTTGTATGGGTGATATTTGTATCAGAAACCTTGTCCTCCTTCCCCGTCCTGCGTGGGCCCTACTTGTTCCATCCCACGCCTACCAACTCATGCAAAACACCGCGCGCAAAGGTGGGATTGATTGGAATATTCTCTGTCAAGGTCAAGAACCAAATTCATTACAGGGCCACTTCTCACATAGGTTCCTTTTTAAAAGACCCGATACATTTTTTGAAGGCTAAATAAATTACCTAATAATAAATTTGGATATTTGTAAAAATAAAGACATATATATATATATATATTTATTTTTTTCAAAAAGTTACGAGAGACCCATTTTAAACAAATTGCACTGTATCTTACTACCCGTCTGGGATATTAAATATAAATGACGCTAAAGGCAAAATTTTAAAGGATACTTACCCGAATTTGTATGGAGGGAAATTAGGAAACTATTAGTGAATAAAACGCTCATGGGCCCTCAGTACACCTGTGTGAGATTAGAACCTAGTACTCCCAGTCACCAGACTAGATGAAACTGGTGCCTTTGTCAGTGTTGCCACCACTGTGGGGCAAGTGAGTTTGTAAGTCGTCTGCTGATATAATGCACGTTTGGAAAGTGTATGTGGAATATCTCGCTTTAACGAAATCACTCCTAGGAAAGTAGTCAGTGTAGACCTATCGTTAGACACAGGCCTCTCTCGCTAAGTTTCATGCCAGAGTTTCTTGATGTTTGAGAATTAGCAGAAATTGGTGGGTCTGTTTTGTTTCACGTCGGAGAATTCTTCACAACACATCACAAACTCTCTTTCAAAAAAATACTATCCCTTAAGAGGAATTGAGGGGATAGTGCCGCAAATAAATACATCTGTGACATCTCTACTGTAATGCCATAGTAATAATAATAATAATAATAATAATAATAATAATGGAAAACTAAAACTATTAAAACCTGCTTTAGTGACCACATGGTATAAGGCGCTACTCTCGCAATAGACTAGACTGCCAAATACGGGGAGATCAGGGTTCGATCCCAATCGGGTGTTCTGAGGATTTTCCTCCCTACACGCAAATGCGGGTATATTTTTTCTAAAGTCAACCTTCTTAATCCCTAACACATTAGTGTAGCTAGTTTCTGAGTGACAGCTTCTCTTTGTTGGGATTTGTTAACATTGTGCGACGAGTACCAGATGGGCCACGTGTGGTTTCTTCTACCTAACTAGCTTAAACCTAGATCAGACACACCACCCAGCTCCCAGTCATTAATGTATCACTGTGAAAGGGGAAACTCGCATTTTACCCACTATAAATGTCCTTAAATTTTGTAAGGCTTTTTTAAATGATTTTGAAACGCAAGGAATCGTAAGGCTTACCGTCCTCCTCATACCCCCCTCTAGCTTAGGTATTTTTCTTACAATTTGGAAATTATATTAGTTTGATAGTTTAATTATTTATGTTATTATTATCTATATTATTATTAAAACTAAAAGCCAGTGGTCATGTGTATTGTAATTAGCTATCTTTGTCCAAAATATTAGTTCGATATTTCAATTATTTCCATAAAACAATGAAAACTTGTGATTAAAGTGGGGTTAATCATTTAATAAAACTGAAACATTTCAGACATTTCAGAATTTTCTGATTTTTTTTTTAGATTTTGCTTCACTAGGCCTATAAACATTGATAAAATAAACCTTTTATAAGATGGGTTCTTCTACCCCTCACCCCTTTCGTAGGAAAACGTAAGAAAATACTAAACCTCCCCTCTCCCCTCCCTCCCAAAACCCTTACGTAATTTAAGAACGGGCCTTAAGGAATGGAACACTGTGTGATTACTAGTACTGTAGTAATTTCCCATCTCCCGGCCGATAAACCGGGATAATAGGATAGAGACAACGCAATTTTGCCATAAGATTTAGAGCCTGACATTAACACCATTGTTGAATATTTGAAAATATGGCAGAACTGTTTCATCGGTCTCAATTCCCTTATCTTATAATGGAATTAAACAACGTCTGTTTCTAACTATATCAAATAGCCAAGATGTTAGAGTTTATGAAACCATTTTAATATATTCATACATCAAGAATGTTATTTGCAGCTGCCACTTTTTATATATATTTATTAGGAGTGTGCGAGTAGGCGTTTTTCACTTTGAGTAAAGTTTGAATAAGAATGGGTTTTTTCCGAGTTTGTGTACTATAGAGCTTGTAATGATATTGATTTAGATCACTCTAAATTATGTAAAAAGTCATGGATGAAGGCAATTTTTCTTTAAAGTAACATATGTAGAATATCCTTTTATGATTCATCCATGAAGAAACACGCGCATTTCAGAAATAATGGGAAAAGGATTTCACAATTAAAATATATTTTTATACCATTTTTGCTGTTAAAGGAACAACTACGCAGTATTTGGCAAAGACGACAATTACCTATAGCAATAAGAAGCTAGCTTTCACAACACCTGTCGCCAGGACTCTTTCTATTAGTTAGTTTTTACACTGTTGACGAAGGGAGCAAAAGGCAAGGGGTATGTCATATATAAACCGTTGTGCGTATGTGTAAGGCATCCCCGCAGACGCACAAGTCGCACAAACAACGTCACACAAGTTGCTCTAACACCCACGCTCACACAAGTAACGCAGTTAGGGATTCACTGGCTCTCGCAGTCACAGTCTAACACAGAATGCAATAATTTACATTAATATCACAAGTGTGCATTGATATAAAGCATTTAATTGGAGTATGTATAAGTAATTAACAGATGTCATTTGAATAAACCGTGTGTGAATAAACAACCATCAATAGTTCTCTCTTTTAATTTTATTAATATACCGATTTAATTAGTGCTCGACCAAGGATCAATTAACAGCTGGTTAAACGGTATCTATTCCGTACAGTGATTATAGGCGCTTGACCACGGAGCTATAGACAACCTAAACATCGTCACAGAATTATTATATCTGGAAAAAATCCGAAGTGTTTCAATCGACGCCCAACATGAGGCGATTAATTCAATAGTGTTACAAGCTATATTTGTTCAAGAAATATTTCAGGTAGAATTCCTGTAATAGATTCATACATAAGCCATAAATAAGTACAAATATAATTTATTTTAAGAATTACATTTTTTGTGAAAAAAAAATTATACTCGCACAAATTTGGATTTTTAAATTAATTTAATGTAATAAATTTTAGTCCTGATTTTTTAACTAGACAAAAGGAAATAATGAGGGACTATATTATTTGTCATGGAATAATATCTTAAAACTGAATGAAATTAATCAAACTATGAAGAGTCCAAGAATTCATATTTTTTGAGTTTTGTAAAAATGTTTGTGTCGAGTTCGAGCAGCTATTAAAACTCGTCTCGAACTCAATTTTTTGAGTACTCGCACCTCACTAGTATTATTGATACCTATACAATAACACAGATAATTTAGTCGAATGTTATCAATATTGGCTGCAAAGATATAATGTTTGAATTTTCTCAACTGTTCTTCCAACAATATCGAGATAAATGAGTATATAGCCGCATCAATCCTATATATTATTTCCGTTGTCAACATCCCTTTTTCTCAACTAATACAAAGCCTACAGCGATGAATGAGGTATCAGTGGAAAGGATTTTTTTTTTAAATTTCTGACATAGCATACTCAGTTTACGTTAAAACACATTGTTAATTTAAAATTTAAATTACAATATACATCCACACGCGAACGCCCTGACTGACTCACTCACTTATCACTATTTCTCACACTTCCCTCGAAGACAGAGGGCTGAAATTTGACACAGGTGTTCCTTATAAGCTAGTTAGGAAAAGTAAAGATGTTTCATTCCGATGTTTTGTGACTAAGGAGTGAAATCGGGGTAACTACTCTAAACAACAATATCGCTTTAAAAACGCTTTTTAGCGTTTAGAGGGTAAAAATCCGATAAGTTTGTTCTAATAACTCCTTCGAAAAAATATAGCAATTATTTTTAACCCCGTAGAAAAACTCCCCATGAGAAAATATACATGATCACCTCCACGCGGTGTTTTTCAGGTAGCGCTAAGAACCATTCCATTAAGATTCAAACAAGAATTCTTCATCTTCATCCAAAAGTAAATAATAACACAATGTCCCGTGCGAAGAACGGGGATTCAGCTAGTATATTATATTCTTTAAATTGAAAAATTCCGTATGTTCTAACGTTATTGAAATTTATTTAAATATACACACCACACGATGGGCACCGATTAAAGTGATACGGATTATAATCGTGATATTGCCCTGTGATTGAGCACTGTCTATCACGATATTAGGTTTTATGATGATGACGATTCGAGCATGCGCTACTCCGCACTTGCTCACGGTATGTAATATGCTTATTTCAGATATTTAATCTTATTAAGTAAACAAGACTTTTGATGTTCCACACGATTTATTTGAATGATTACACCTTCGGTACTGTACTATTTAATATATAAAATAACAGTTTTTTTTTGTTATTTTCACAGATTGTTTTACTGTGATTTTCCTCTCTAATATATTTAATGTACTCTATGGATTTAAGTTACTGGCACTGTGTATATATTACCGGCACTGTTTTAATGAGCTGCGTGATGAATCGAACTGTGTGGATTTGTGTTACTACTATGGATTCATACGCACAAGCGGCTTTATATGGCCTAACCTTTGCCTCTTGTACCCCTTATCACCAGTGTTAAAACTAACTAATAGAAAAACTCCTGATGACCTGATGTTGTGAAGGTTGGCTTCCTATCGGATAAAGGGAGGCAGTGAGGCACAAGATTTTGCTAAATACTACGGAGTTGATCTTTTAAAGAAAAAAAGTTTTCATGGTGCGATATATAGAAATTACTTCTGAAAAGCGTGTGACTCTCCATGGATGAAGTATTAAAAGTATATTTTATATACAGTTTATCTAAGAATAATTCACTTCCTCCATGACTTTTTTAATATGTGAGAGGGGTCCAAAACAGCTTCATTACAATGTTAACAGCTGTTTTAGGTTTTGTAACAAACACCCAACATATCTTGGCTTACAGAAGAAGCACAACCATTTATAAAAATGATTTTTTCATAAGATTTAGAGCCTGACATTAACACGATTGTTGAAACATGGAACCCTTTTGTTTCCAATAAAAGGTCTAATATTTTTTGTAAAAAAAATAGGTCTAGTCTTGTAATTTTATATAATTGACCCATTCTTTTTTTATGATAAGATACTATGTTGGATTTATGTTTATTAAAAATAACGCCAATTCAGATTTTTTGTTTTAATGTAGCCTCGTCAATATTTTAAATGTTAAATGCTGCACTTGTGATAAAACATGTTTAACATACCCGTTCTAAAGGGTCACTTTATCAATTGGTTGGACTGGCCATAACAGGATGATCAAGGTTCGATGGAGTAAGGGTGGTTTTCCAAAATGGGGTTTTACTCTCCCTTCACGCAAATAAGGGCACACGTTATCGAAATATAGCCTTACTAATCTCTAAAACTATTTGCGTGATTAATATATGAGTGTATAACCCGAACGGGTAATAAGACGTGGTACTATAAAATAAACTATCACATGATGTGGGTATCTTGAATGCACAGTGTACTGTTGGTAATAGACTGACCTTATGTCTATTAACCTTGAAGCTCCTGGTAGTGCCAAGTAACGAAGTCTATCGGACTAAAGTTGAATTAGGAAGGAAGTGGCGATCGGGGACGTGAATTTGAGGAATTAAAGCTTTTAATAAACTGTTATAAATGAATAATTCAATCTTAGTTATCTTTGTTAAATAATTACATCTCTTTGTACCTTTTTTATGTATTTAATTTTTCCTTAATGTTCTTTTTATACTATGTTTTTTGAAAATGTAAAGTCTTCAACTAAAATACGATTGGCCCATTTTTCTTATCTTGGAAAACTTGTCACTGATTGGCCATCTCCTAAGAGATGGATTTCCTGATTTGCAAGTAACGCCATTTTCTCGGCCTATTTATTTTTTGGCTGTAATACTGGTGAGACGTAATATTTTACTTTCTTCCTTTGTTTTAAATAATTTTGAGAATCGTTTCCAAATTAATATGTAGTCGTTTTCCTTTTTTATTTTATTTCTTGTTTTAGTATTATTGAGGTAACGTTTCCGTGTAGCTTTATATTTTTATTATGATCTTTTAAGTTATTATTATTAGATAACCTTTTGTATTGGGATGTAACGTCAAAATTGTCAACCATAAGGCCAGGTTTTTCTTTTATGCTATTATTTTGTATCAATCGACATCCTACATATCACGATAGTTAAATAATAAAAATACTAGGGATTAAGTATGAAGGTTGAAGACTATTTTCTTTATCTTTATTAATTTTATTGTTTGCTTCCCTGGTTCTTCTGATGGAGACATCTTTTGTGATGTGTGTTTATAACAAATCGGTAAGGTAGTAAATGTAAAACGTTTCTTTTATTGTTTTTAAACTAACCTCACTAAATATGTTTTTTTTTATCTTTTTAAATTTTGTTTCTCTCCTAATAAATTCTAAAGTCTTTTTGGTAAATTGATTGTGATTTAAACCACCTCGTGGGTAAACCACGTGTTTTGTATTATCCCCCACCTTTTGTTTTTTTGTTAATTAGTATTTTACTTAGTTCTTTTTCAGTCTTGACTAAGTAGAAAGAAAAAGGGTTTTTAGATATATATTTAAACTTCAATAAGTGTCTGGTTACCTTTAAAATGAGGCGATCAGTACAACAGTAGTAACACGCCAGAGTCGTGTTCCATATCTAACATTTGACCCGAACGGTTTATCAGTTTTAGATTTATGGGAGTTTGTTCGCACCGTTTGACTTTATTTGATATGGATATTTAACATGCAATTTTTGAACTCACTATACCAGTACCAGGGGTGTCACGCTGAGGAAGGAGGGGGGTGGGTGTGCCCCCCTCCCAAATGTTGGTTAAAAGTCTTAGAGTTGAGAATTTTGTGGTATTTGAGATCTGGAATTGGGAAATTCTAGGCTTATTTTGTACCCCGTTAGGTTGCCTAGTGGTCTAATGGTAAGGTCACAGACTTCTGTACTGGGGGTCCGAGGTTCAATCCCCGGTCCCAGCACAGATTTATCTGATTACCAAACCCTTCCTTCACCTCTGAGAAGACATGTATTAATCACAACTTGTGAATGTGTGGAATACCAGGTCTCCACCGTGGTTCGGATTCCACGTTAAACTGTAGGTTTCTCCATTTCATCTCACAATCACCCTACCATTACACATTAGCGTAAGTGCGTATAACCCGAACGGTTAGTAAGACGTGGTGCTAATAATTATAATGTACCCCATTACTTTCTATTATGAAAGTCCTTAATCACAAACATGTACAGACAAATTTAAAATTTCCCAACTGTTGATTCCTACACTATAAAAATCCCCACTTTTAAAATCATCAAATATTGAAAGGAGGTTCGTTCTGTAATAGATGGTAGAAATCTTAGTTAATCAAGTAGTCTAGTAGCGCTGTTGTCAGAAGGCAGAGACAACGATTGGTGAGTGCATGCTGAATGCGTTTATCATAAGGGAACATGAGCTCTCAAGTATCAATATTTCACTAAGCCAGTAATTCTTGAAGTTGCAGGATTGTCAGCCAATATTTTATTTATGGTTTAGTGTTTTTAGCTGTAACTTTCAGGGTTGCTAGACTGTAGCAGTTTTATGATTCAATATATCATATGTTGTACAGCCAATGCCTTAATTAGGGTTTTATTAAATTTTGAAGGCATAAATGCAGTGAATGTTACGCAACATTTTATTGGTTTCTTATCGAAAGCTCTGACTGATGAAATAAGAACATTGAGATTAGTGTTAGTGTTTGACTTCTGATATACACACTAATTTTTCTAGCAAGTATCCATACTAGTTTGAATTGAACTGATGTATCTTATTTCATTGTTTATTAAAATGGGATTTTATGAAAGCAATTTAAATAGGCTTAAAACAACAATGAAGGAAGAGGAGTAATAGTGCTGTGTTACATTATTACAACTCTTATAATTTTTCATTTTATTAAGTAGACTACATTAAACAAAATATAAGTTTTTTGTTCATCCTTTAAAATTTTAAAATTTGGGATGCATTTTTAAATTCTTTATTCAGTGTTAGATTTGCATGAAATCTCGTATAACCGTGGAATTTAGCATGCTGGTTTCGAATTTGCCATGAGTTATTTAATAAAATGTCAGGGGAAACCCCTTAACCCTCACGATCTAAATTACAATATGTTTTGAATGGTTTATTGACATACCAGTATTAACATTTTAGGGCAACTTCCATGAGGTTATGAAGCAAGACATCGGTATACAGGTATAAAAATACTGTAGAGATATCGATAGATTCCATTTTTTATTGCTTTATATTACAGCTGAAAAGTTTTAAATTAAATCTGGCCAAATTGCTAAGTTTTGATAAAGTGATGAACGAGTTCTGCATCTCAAGGAGCTTTGTTAAATATTTCTTCCAAGTGTGTTATAATAAAGAAGCGGTTTCCAACTTGGGGTCTCAACGTGTTTTATGTGGGGTTACAATATAGAGGTTTTAACTCTAAATTTACTTTTTCAAGAATGTTAATGACCACAGGAAGATTCTTAGTTCTAATAGAAACGTAATTTATTAAAGTTCTAAAAACTAACAAGTTACTGATTAAGTTCCTTTTGGCTATTCCATTCTGATAGCTTCTTACTGACTTGGTTAACTGTGGCAGCATTTTAATGCTGATAGCATAACATAAAATCATCCCCCATCCCCGGGTTTGTTGATTCTCTTTTATCACAAATTAATATTATATAATTATTATTATAAGCAATTTATAATAATTAAAACAAGCATTAGTAAACATGTGGGTTGAATGTCAAGCGTTTTTGGTTTGGTTTGAAGGTGAAGATGAAGTAAGGATTTTAATTCTGGCCAGGGGTAGTTTATCCTAATATCCCTACATGCAAATAAGGGTACATTTCCTCTAAATTTTACCTATACCAATCGTGTACGTAGTTAAATGTAGATAGGCCGGTCTGGTAGTAAGAAACAGTGAAAAAAATATCTAGGATTTGAACGCTTTTAATTTATCAAAGGTTCGCGATGGCGACAGAGAGAAAAGTTGTGGTCATGAGTTACAAAATGTTGGAAATCGCTGTAACAAAGTTAGTTATATTTTATAATGTAAAAATACACGATTTGAACGATATCTGAAAATCTAAATACATATATTTAGCTCAGATCCAAGTAAACCGAAATAAATAATAATTCAAGTTATTTCCTTAAGCATATTGAAAAATCCAGGCTCAACAAATAAATCTAAAAATACAGTTGCCTTAAAGCTTGGTTCAAGGCTTGATAACTGCCCCAAATTTTAAAATTTTCCTGGGAGCCTCCTGCCTCCCCCACCCCTCCCTCCTACCCCCCTGGTTCTCAACATTGCCCTTTTACTCTCCTTTGCCACTTGGGAATTTTTCTAATTTCGAAATGCTTAGAGTTGGGAAAAACACTGGTTAACCCCCAAATATATTTCGTGCAACGCCCCTGACCAGAACATGACCTACAATCTAACTTACTAAGGACAGCATTCACGATACCACATGGAATCGAACTAGTGTTCTCTAGACAGGTCTTTGTAAGGAAGGTAAAATTTAAATTAAATTAATTCGTATTTGTGAGGAGGGATATTGGCAAAACCTTTATTACACCCGGCTGGGATTCGAACCCCGAACTCCCCATCACCGACAAATTAGACCATAAAATGTTCTAGGCTTAACCGACGTGCTCACAGGTGCGGGTAAAATATATAATAAGCCAGAAATTGGCTATTTTAATATAAGGAAGTGACCTGGCGGTCTAGTGGTAAGGTGTCGGACTTCTGTGCTGGGGGTTCAATCCTCGGTCCCGGTAGAGATTTATCTGATAACCAAATCCTTCCTTCACCTCTGACAAGACATGTATTAATCACAACTTGTGAATGGGGGAGTGCCAGGCCTCCACCGTGGTTCGGATTCCACGTTAAACTGTAGGTCCTCAATTTCATCTCACAATCACCCTACCATTACACATTAGCGTAAGTGCGTGTAACCCGAACGGGTAGTAAGACGCGGTGCTAATAATAATAATAATAATAATAATAATAATATAAGGAAAATCTAATTTACTTTGGATTACTATTTTATTATTTAGCTACAAGCTAGCAACATAGTTTACATCTCGAACTGTGTGAATCAGCACTCATTATTTCTGTTAACATTATTAATTCCTTTTCGTTAAAATAAAATAAAAAATAGGTTTCTGTAAACTTAAATTATTTCATTTAACATTTTCTTAGAAGTATTCAACTTCTTCGTATGAAACACCAATTTTTTGTTTTCCAAATAACTGATCTCTACAGGGATCGCCCTCTGACCCTTTACTGGGTAGGGTCGAGGTGACGTAATATGAGGCGTTACAGTGTGACGTGTGACTACTATAAGGCGTGTGATGTCATCTTCCGTGACGTCACGGTGCGTATGAGTAGAGGAACCTAGTCCACGCATGCGCTGTTAACTTGGCAAGGGACCAATAAACATGTGTGTCTTGTGTGGTCCAAAACAACAACAGTTGAAGAATGTCAAGTAAGTCTGACTACGCAACATTATTTCAACGGCCATATTTTAGTGTGTTCTTTTTAAATTGGTAAACAGGCGCCTGTAGCTCAGCTAAGAGATGGCAACCATGAAGCTTGGTGGCAAAGTAGACCAATTGTATGGCTTCAAACCCAGGATCTTTCACCATGCACGTCTTAATATCCATCCAGGATCACCGCAATAAGATAGGTATGAGAAAGGAGGAAGGAGTCTTAGAGGAAGTTTTTTCACATTGGCATGAAGGGAGAGTGAGAAACAATTAGGAAAAATCACCAAAGTACATCCATCAGAGATTCAAACTCCAACCTTCCCATCACCAGAAAGTTGGTGACCTGGTGGTCTAGGGGTAAGGTGTCAGACTTCTATGCTTGGGTCCGGGGTTCAATTCTCGGTCCCGGCACAGATTTATCTGATTGCCAAACCCATCCTTCACCTTTGAAAAGACGTGTATTAATCACACCTTGTGAATGTGAGGAATGCCAGGCCCCCACGGTGGTTCGGATTCCACGTTAAACTGTAGGTCCTCCATTTCATCTCTCAATCACCTTACATCACATATTAGCGAAGGCGCGTACAACCCGAACGGGTAGTAATACGAGGTGCTAATAATAATAATAATAATAATCATCACCAGAAAAGCAGACGAGACTGACGCTTTTGTTTGTGTGTCCATTGGCGTGAGTAGCAGTGCAAAACTCTTAAGATATACAAAATAATTTCATGAATCATATTTTATGAGTGCGTTTCATTTTTTTTTTCAAATATATCTTTCGTTGTTATCAACAAAAGTTTTTTTTTTTCCTCTTTGTATAACTGTTAGCCCATTTAGCCTGATGAATCAAATATAAAGCCAACGGGGGCACTCTGTTCGCACTGCTCTCAAATGACGTCATGGTTAGTCAATTCCTGTTTGTTCTTTTTAAAGAAATTTTCCAAGCGATTCAACCCCTCATGTCTGCCTCAATCACTATCTTCCAAAGAACTATACAACCCTTTAGTTTTGATCTAGTTTCTGTATTATTTTGAGTAACTATCTACGTGACACAAACCCTCAGTTCTGCTCCAGTCTTTAGTGTCTGAGGAACTATCCAAGCGACACAACCCCTCAGTTCTGCTCCAGTCTTTAGCGTCTGAGGAACTATCCAAGCGACACAGCCCCTCAGTTCTGCTCCAGTCTTTAGCGTCTGAGGAACTATCCAAGCAACACAACCCATTAGTTCTGCTCCAGTCTTTAGCGTCTGAGGAAATATCCAAGTGACACAATCCCTTAGTTCTGCTCCAGTCTTTAGCGTCTGAGGAACTATCCAAGCAACACAACCCATTAGTTCTGCTCCAGTTTTTAGCGTCTGAGGAACTATCCAATCGACACAACCCCTCAGTTCTGCTCCAGTCTTTATCGTCTGAGGAACTATCCAAGCAACACAACCCATTAGTTCTGCTCCAGTTTTTAGGGTCTGAGGAACTATCCAAGTGACACAATCCCTTAGTTCTGCTCCAGTCTTTAGCGTCTGAGGAACTATCCAAGCGACACATCCTCTTCTTGCACTCGGAGACTGTGCGGCGCAACCTCCAGAAGCCATCTAAATATAATGACTGCTTCATTGCAAGGTGCTCGGAAATAAAGTGTGGCTTAACTTGCCCGTTTCGCCAGTGGGCCTGCTTACCTCTGAATCAGCCAATTAGTAGAAGCTATTGTTAGAGAGCGACGGAACTCGGTGCCAAACCCGATGGCGGTACAAGGAGATTGACAACAAACACATTGCACTATTGAGTGCCTCTCTATTGGCCGAGCTGAGTTATGAGGATATTTCCAGCTCTCACCATCATATCCTCGGGGCCTCATTGTGATATAACAATGCTACAAGCCATTACACTGTTGTTGTTGGATTGAACATTTTAAAGATATTTGTGAGATTGATGACCACGCTTTTAGAAAGAGGAAATGTGTTTAAGGTGAGTGAGATGTAAGGAAATTAGAGTTGAGATCCATCGATATTTTTGCAGATTTTTTTAAATATCAAAAACTGCTGTTGCCAAAAATAAATAAAATATTGCTTAAGTAGACCCCTTTACTCACTTCAGTGACATCACTCTTTTGGGGGAGATCAGGTTTCGAATCCCGATTGGATCTACTCCGTTTTTTCCCCTAAACGGTTCCTCACTCTCCTTCCACGCAAATGTGGGTAGATTACCTATAAAATGCTTCCTTCCTCATCCCTACCCCAGTAGAGTAATGTCTATATATGAGTATAGCCTTTACAGGTAGTAAGACGCGGTGATTTAAAAAAAAACTTGTTGAGATTTTATATGCATTTAGTGGCATTTGAACAGAGTAAAAAAAAGTCTTATTCAAATAAGAACGTTTTTTGTTATAAAATACGTAAAAGTGAAAAATGTAGCTTGAGTTCCCTTCCACCCTACCGTCATGCCAGGATGAAGGTGTTTTGAGGGTGTATTAAAAAAAATATACACTTGTGTGTGTGATAAGTTTAAAATTATTTCTTAAATGGCTGAACGCTTCATTTAATTTGGTAAACGAAGGCTTAGCTGTGTAATTAGTATGTTAAACAAAAGGACGATTAATGTCTTCACCTAAATGATTGGGATGAGTAGGGCAGCTTGGGAGAAATTAACCCTGATTTTATCGTGGAGAGAGGATAGGTAAACACAGCATGGAGAATCATATGTGGAAACACCGGACCCACCATGTGTGCTACCAAAACTCGAACCCAGATTTTCCCGTCAACATGAAATACCACTCAACCACCGCTTAGGATACAAACATTATATTAAGGGGGAAGGATGAAGAATGTGAGTTAATGGGTCTAAACTGGCTCATTCTGGGAGAGAGGTCGGAAAAAAATTGTATGATAAAACTCAGCTCTATTGAGTCGTTTGGTATTGAAGGATGACCTCTCAAGTCAGAGGTTGGAATGTTCACTGCACTAATGCTGCAAAAAAAAAAATTGTAAGAAATAAAATAAATCAATATTTTTAATCTGTGCATCTGTAATAGCTTAACGATGTATTCAAAACATATTTTCCTTGTTGTATAAATTAACTGTTTGAAGATGATAAAATTATTACTAATAATAATAATAATAGGCTTGTACAGAAAATCGTTCAATTGGCCTTAGTAGTAAGACAAGAAATTAAAACATAGACCAGAATAAACCATCGACTCACTAACATTTTATTGGATGCTCTCTCACACGGGTCATAAGCCAGGAATACTTGACTGACTGATGTGTTTTTGTACGAGCGAACCAAACGTATACTTGGAAGAGTGCTATGATTTGCAGCCCCAAGTACTGATTACTTTTATTAAAGCAATGATTTGTCAATCACTAGGCGAAACAGTGATTTAAGTCAAAGAAGAAATACATGTGTTTATGGTGTCTTCGTGGAAATTATCACTCGTGTGCATTAATACTGGTTCCTACCTAATTTTTTTTATTGGAGTATTTACGTGGGCTTTATTAATACACATACTATACCAACACACGACTTATAAACTAACTTAAAATAGGGCGGTAAGCTTATTACTACACACACAGCTTTAGCTTCTAGATATTCGTCAACCCCTTCCGAAATATAATAAAGGAGCCCTAAACGTGTGGTTACTACACTTAGATATATAAAATAGCCACATAGGTAAATGGAATAAATTTCATGATCATCTAGTCTGATTATATATTGATGGCGAGGTCAGGGTTCAAATCCCGGGTAGGTGTACTATTAATGGGCTAACTAAATGGTCTTACACTCCTTCTACACAAATGTGGATACGATTCCTCTTAATTCTACCTTTCTCATGGCAACTTCACGGACATGCGACAGTGGACCTAAAGCTATAAGACCTAAAGTCACAACTCCTAAACTAAATTTCTTAACTTCATAACACCTAACTTCATAACACCTAACTTTATAAGACCTAACTTCATAACACCTAACTTTATAAGACCTAACTTCACAGCACCTAATTTTATAGCTCCTAACTTTACTAGACCTAAAGTCACTGGACCTAAAATTAATTTTTCATATATTACTTTAAAATATCCTTAACTGTTCAAACAGGCAGTGGACCTAAAGGCACAAGACCTAATTTTATAAGACCTAATTTTACAAGACCTAACTTCACTGGACCTAATTTTATAAGACCTAATCCCACAAGACCTAATCTCACAAGCCAACAAGCACAAGACCTAACGGCACAAGACCTAAATTTGTATGGCATGCCGGCATAAGTCCTAAAACCACATTCTTTTTAACACACTGATAGGAACACAAACAAAGGCGTGAGTCTTGTCTTGTCTAGTTTTCTGAGGAATGGGAGGTCGTAGTTCAAATCCCGCTGGGTGTATCGCTCTCGTCATATAAAACATACCTTTAGAGATAAAGTGTTTAATAAACACGGCCAAAACGCTTGGAATGTGGAATAATGTCAAGCTCATCTAATTTAGTTTGCCGCTGACAAGGAAGTTGGGATTATAATCTCGGCCAAACGTACCGAGGTATGTTTCCTATGATTCCTCACTCTCTTTTCAAGGAAATGTGGGAACATTTCCCCTAAATTCTTCCTTTATTAGTCACTTTAAAATAGTGAAATTAAATTTGGATAGTTCGAACGAAAAGTAAGATGAAAATCTCTGACAGGCAGGATTGCCTCATTGTTAATAATCTCGACTGACGTGGTCAGCTTTTATTTAGGAAGTTAATATTTGTCTATCCTTTTCAGGTATGCTAGGAGTGTTTTCCCATTTATTTGTCTACTCATTCTTTCTTCACGTATTTTACCATATTTAAAATAAAAATATATTAAAATAATTATTGTAGGGACATAATTATTATTAACTAAAATAAAATTTAACTGTGCAATAATCGTGGCCCAAATTTTTATGTCGTGCATATCACGTATTTACTAGCACGCTCGGGCTCTCCACATATTTTCACAAAGATGTAAGAAAGAGAAATGCAGAATTTAGAGGATATGTACTTTCATTTGCGTGGAGGAAAAATAATAAACAATTTATTAAAACTCACTCTCAGGCCTCACTCAGTACACTTGACCCGGTCTCGCTATCATCAAAAATTCAGTCTATTCTATGAATCATTCGATCACCGATGTGGGCTAAAGTGCAGTTATTGAGGGAATAATGCAACTTTCATAATTGGATGCATGTATTTTACAAGCTTAATCTCATGACATATGACATTAGCAACTTCACTTAATTATTGAGCTAATTAATGGGTAATTCTTCTTCTTATTATTATTATTAGCACCACGTATTACTACCCGTTCGGGTTATACGCACTTACGCTAATGTGTAATGGTAGGATGATTGTGAGATGTATAAATCTGTGCCGGGACCGAGGATTGAACCCCGGCCGCCAGCACAGAAGTCTGACACCTTACCCCTAGACCGCCAGGTCACCAGTAATTCTTATTCAAATACATATTATATTTTAACCATCGAAAATCTTGAACGCCACATCAATCACACAAATAGGTCACCTATATTATTATATTATTATTATAATTAAATATATATTATGTATAAATTATATAATTAAAGTTATATTTAACCTTATAGCGTGATGTGGAAAATCAAAATGGCTCTACCCTCACCCCCCCTTGTACGCAGCCTACGTAGGTCCTGGTATGCACCCAAAACCCCAGGTTCTATAGCCCTCAAGACAAGGTCATTGGTTCTAAAATCTAGGAGGTGATGGATTATTTTAATGTTGTTTATTTGATGGTCATGATGTGACTGAATATTTGTAATGAGATGGAAGTTATAATTTATTACACCCAGCCTTATAAGACCTAATGGCACAAGACCTAAATGCTATAAGAACTAAACCCCATAACACCTAACTTTATAACAACTAATTTTATAGCTCCTAACTTTACTAGACCTAAAGGCACTGAACCTAAAAGCACTGGACCTAAAATTAATTTTTCATATATTACTTTAAAATATCCTTAAATGTTCAAGCAGGCAGGGGACCTAAAGGCATAGCTCCTAAACTTTAGGTCTTGTGAAATTAGGTCCACTGCATGTCATCCAAATTCACTAGCGTGATTAAAATGCCTAGTCTGTTATCTGGATGGGTGGTAAGATGAGGTGGACTCCCCTCCCTCCAGAACTGAATGGGAGTCCCCTAGACTCCAAGTATTCCAATCTTAGTAAGTAAAATAAACAAAACTAAGCCAGTCTGGTGAAAATAGCATAATTCAACTTTCAATGAACTGTTTTATTTTTTTTGGGGTCATATTATCATATTTCCTCTTTTGTTTGGGTATTTGCCCAGACACTTTTATGGTGAACTAGAATAAATGCAGACCTCCCAGTCGCGGAGAAGGCGATAACCCTTCCCATAATTGTGAACAACATCTGCGTTGGGCATAGAGGCAAGTTGAAAACGTCATACTATAATTAATATTATGGGTTTTCTTTGAGAAACAGGGCGCGCCTTGTTTCTTCACAATTTTAGTCAGATTTTATTGATAGCAGACAATTAAACCTGATATATCTCCTTCTTTGTTTAGGTATCCGTAATTTGATTACTTTATTATTATTTTAAAATATGAGACAAGTTCCATCTAATCATATTTTCGTGCCTTTCACCTTTTAAGTTGTGTAAAGCTACGTGTTACGTGACGTGAGTGCAAATTATATATAGGCCTACATATTTGTATACAAACCGAGGAAAATTCAGACATTTAAGTAAAAAGGAAAAATGAATTTTTCTCCAACGTTAATCAAAGGTTGTTTAATCTCTGTTTGATTATTTTCCAAGTTGGGGAAGACTAAGGTAAGGTTTAATCTTGACCGTGCGAACTTCCTACACAGTGACTATACACGTTTACACAAACAAATGGTAGTTCACATCAAATAAAAACCATCTTCATACATTATAGACATTTCAAACAGCCTTTTTTTTTTCTATCACCGGTTCTTACTAACTGTTAAAGATATATTTTCTTTATAATCTCGCCTTGCAATTCCTTAAGGTGGGGATATAGGAGACGTGAGAAAAGGTAAGTTAATTGTTTTTCAGTTTTTATATCAAAACTTTTTTGAAAAAAACAAAAAAAAACAAAAAACAAATATTGCTTCAGTACAAATATAGAGTTTAATTTTCTTCACACGGTGATATCAACGATTTTTGAATATATGTCGAGGGTGTACTGGAATTTAATGACAACTGTTTTTCTTCATTTAAAAAATGTATCGTCTAATGCCGCTATGCTCGTGACAAATATTCAACAACAGCTGTTGAGGTCACCATGTGAGGAAAATTAAACTCTATGTTTCTATTAAAGACATATTTTATTTATTTTGGACAAAAACTGAAAAATCTATGGCCTTTTCTCGCATTCCCTACATCCCGACCTTGAATGTTAACATTTTTTATGTTGCACGAAAAAGGAATTGAGAATGCTGTGACTTAGCTAAGATGGTAGTATTAAGAAGACAAGTCTTTGTTCAGTATCTAGCAGTCCGACACCTTAGCTAAGTCTGTAGCATTTTTGTCACTGAGATAAGGGGCCCGGGTTCGATTCCCAGCATGGTTGAAAAAATGTATCATTGATGAAATGCAGGTTCCCCTTTCACAGTGATGAATTAACGGACGGAGGATGGGTGTTGTGTCTGTTATAGATTTGTTAGTTTATAAGTCGTGTGCTGATATAATAGGTCAGTTGTATCAGAGAGTGCACGTTAAATACCTAAAATAAATAAATAAATATTATTATTAGCACCGCGTCTTACTACCCATTCGGGTTATACGCACTTACGCTAATGTGTAATGGTAGGGTGATTGTGAGATGAAATGAAGGACCTACAGTTTAATGTGGAATCCGAACCACGGTGGAGGCCTGGCATTCCCCACATTCACAAGATGTCTTGTCAGAGGTGGAGGAAGGGTTTGGAATAAATAGATAATTTGAATGTGTTTTTATTTTCTAGTAAACATAGTCAGTAATAAGATTGTGTTAATAAAGTGAAAAGTTTAGTGTTTTCCTCAACATTACCCATTCAGGCTATCTTCACATTCTTACTTTAGGGATGGGGTTGAGGAAATGCAGCCACATTTTCTTTGCTGTGGAGGTGGAAACAAACCAGGAAAACGCTCTTGCATTTGTGTTTTTCTATCGGTATCGTAATCGTGCCAAAGGTAATATTACTTACGTGTAAATATCTAAAAAATCTACATTTCAGCTGATTTTGGGCACCTAATGCTGGGTGAAAGTAATTTTAATTTCACCTCACCTTACTACAATTCCTGACTCCACAAATATAATTATGCTAGTTGAATAGCGATGAGAAAGTTAAAATTGAGAGAAAATGTACCCTGATTTACATTGAGGGAGAGGGAAAATCACAGTCACCACACCCCAGCCGGGACTCGAACCCCGACCTCCCCGTCAATAGCCAACCAGATTATATGATTCTAACATTTATCCCACGTATAGGCAGGTAGGGGTGAGGTTATGTAGGAGCATAGAACATCCAATACATTCATAATATTGCAGGGAAACAATACTAAACTAATTGGTTCTCGAGATTAAATGTGTGCTATCCACACCAGTGTTTAGGTGGTCTAAGGTGTTGGACTCACATCGTCATTGACTAGGAGGTTGGGGCTCAAATAGCACTTGAGGGAATGGAAAGGAGGGGGAGATAAACTATTTGTGAGAATGAATAGGCTTGTACATTAATAAACTAATAAATAGTGGCTTAATTTGTGTTCTGGCAGTGAAAATTCATGAGACCAGCACTTACTAGTATAAACCTTTACACAAATATGTAATTATTTAAGGTAGAAGCTGGGTTCAAATCACTGTCCCCTAGACCTTTAATTACCTCTTTTGAAATATTGATAAGTCAAGAGATGGGCCCATTTAAAAATATAATAAAAATAATCACAAAATTGTGGTTTTGTACATAATTCACACACTTGACTACAAGTTTTACCTATCACCAGAGAGACTTGTGTCACTCTCTTACTGTCCAAGTCTCTCTTTCTCTCTCACCCTCGCAGTCCAGTGAACCACAGAGGTGTGGAAGATCTGTCAAAACCGGACGTCGTGGCCAAGCCTCTTGATTTTCTGTAAACGATAAAAAAAAAAAAAAAA
>CABFVZ010002253.1:109061-130662 GCA_902151445.1 Timema monikensis | reverse complement strand
GCTCTCTCAGATCAGCTTACAGAGCCATCTTGTGACCGAATTCTTACAGTGGATGTTATGGAATATAATTGTTGTTTTTAGTTATAGCCTTTATTGTGTTTAAGAATAAAAAAAACTAAAATTATAGTATTAAAAAGATTTATTGCTTTAATAATATATATTTAATTGTAGTTGTAATTATTATTTATTACATTTAAATAGTAATATGAAACTTTAATTGCAACAAATAAATTAATACTTATCATTTATCGTCATTAAATATATAACTAAAATTATTAAAGAAATCAGTTAAATTACATTAAATACAATAATGAGAACTAATTTAAAAAACAAGAGTTGTTCTTTTATAATAAAAAGTTGTTAGTTTTATTTGTCTTAATATATTACAAACTCTCATTAATATTTTTTAATGCGGAAAAAATTCTATGATTTATAATAGAATAATAATGTTATTTTTGAAAATTGTATTAACTATATTACCTGTCAAAATTTGTTAATAAAATGTTTCCTAGTTATTTGAGATTTTTATTATCTTTGTTATTTAATACCTTAATTCCACATTTAACTGAGGGAAATAAATTGTCATGAATAATGTTTATTTATTATATTATAAAATTAGGTGTGTATTAATTTAATTAAAACCGAAATAATATTTTACTTTCGTTGTTATCCAATAAACCTCCTACTTGTAAGTTTAAATAAAGTTATACAAAACACCTCTTGTCACATTTCAAGGTTCCTGCAGGGCCTTCACTGCTACCGGAATGGTCACGGGGCACACATGGTCCCCACTGTACTTCACCCCCACAGGCACTCCCCTGCTCCGTTCTTTACCCTCGACGTGGGGTTGGCGTATTCAGGGTGAGGGGGGGGTAGGAGAACAAGAGAGAGAGGATAGGACCGGACCAAGGTGGAAGGAGGCGGTTTCAAACGGATCCAGCAAGTGGCTGGAATCTGTTCATGATGGTGATGATCATAAGTTATGGGAAAATTTAAAAAATGTTTACTACCAAAATATATTTATAGAACTTCTGTATTTTCTTTGTACTGCAGTGATTGATATTTCAGTTGAAAAAAAAATCCAACCAAAATACAAATAATAAAGTATTTTTAACCAAACTGCAACGTGATTGGACAGCTTAAACTCTGTATCAATGACGTTTAAAGGGTGACAGCTAGCTTTCGGGCTAGAACTTGGTAGCTTAGGTTTCCATAATGTTCCTCACAGGTGTTTTTAAAATTAAATATTTACCCCCTTAAAATTCAGGGTAGGTTTACTGGGTCATACAGAGAAAAAATCGAATTCCTTAAAATCCTCTCTAATGATTTTGAATAAAATGTATACGTCACCATTTTGTTTGTAATATTAAACAATACTAACAGCTCTCATCTTCCCATTAAAATGATTTAAAGGGAACTTTACATGAGCAGAAATATCCAATTTTGAATCACATCTTTTATTTTAATCTATATATATATATATATATACACACACACACACACACACACATACATACACAGGGTGTTCAAAAATTCATAACCCTGTTTATATAGCTTGTTTGAACCAAAAAAAATCCCTATACACTTAAATCCGGTAAACTATGCTAATAGCATTATACTGTGTCCAAAGTTTCAGCGCTGGGAGAGCAAAGCTGTTCAAGCATGCCTGAAAAAACAGTAGTAATAACAACAAAAACTTTGTTATTTTAACTTCTTTAGTGGCTAATAGAAACCATAATTTCACTTCAGATTTAAAAAATAATTGTCTAACAAGTGCTAAAATTATAAAACCTATCATCTCAGTCACGCGAAGAAATTCTTTCAGGTTGTAGACGTAAGTGAAATTATCCAAAATGATGGTCAGAAGAGAAAGGAAATGGCCATGATTCTGCTGCATATGTGATCATGGGTACAAAGAACGCCATTACTAATTTTGGTAAAACATTAATAACTTTGTGTGGAAGCTTTTGATTGTGTCTGACTTTGTACCCATTGTCTAACACATGCAGTAGAAACATTGGCATTGAATGTAAGAGACAAGGAGAGCATGTTAGCTGCCACTAGGAGAAACAGGAGTACATGAGATAGTAGATGAAGCAAGACTGAGATGTTATGAGGATGTTGGAGTACATGAGATAGTAGAGGAAGCAAGACTGATATGTTATGGACATGTAATGAGGATGTTGGAGTACATGAGATAGTAGAGGAAGCAAGGCTGAGATGGTATGGGAATGTAATGAGGATAGAAATGAAGTATGTAGGAAAAATACCGCAAGAGAGGCCAAGAAAGGGCTGGGAGGAGCAGATAAAAGAAAGTTTTAAAGTGAGAGGTGAAGAATGGAAGCAACTAAAGGAGGAAGAAATGGTGTAAAGATAGAGAACGATAGAGGCATTTTAATGAATCGACCCGGCCAGAGCCTGGGAACAGTTGTTGATGATGATGGTGAGTAAATACAAGTAAGTAATAAATGTGGCTGCATTGAAAGAGACTGTAAATGTTGAAGATTTGTAAACAAAAAAAAAACAATAGAAACTATAACATATGTAGTTTTTGACAATATATGGTTTATTTTGTGCATCCTGGTTGGCTAAACATTACAAAACATTAAAACATGTATAAACATTCATAAAACAAACAAGAGACTTTGTACAAAAGATAGTAAACACTTTTAACCTTTTTTATATATATATTTACTGATATTGCATCAGACACATATTTATTGGAATGACAATATATTTTCAAAGAAGGAACTTTCACATAAATAAAATTAATATAGTTTCAAACAATAGGTCACAGAATAAACTTTATGGGATATATATATATATCCGTGTGTCGGTAAACATTATGAAGTTAAATTATTTGAAAAATGACTTCTACAAACACACACCCTGATTTTGGTCGGCAGAACAGAAGATAAAATTCAAGCGTATTTTTTTATGGTCAATCTTGATAACATTTTACTATATTATTATTATTGTTGTTATTGATAATATATATATATATATATATAGAGAGAGAGAGAGAGAGATATGCAGAACCCATTACTTAATGTATGAATATATCAACATTGTTTTAATAACAGATACATCCTACCATAACCATCTTATAGATACACCGCAGCATTAAGCCAATCATGAAGTCGCTGATGGATGCGATACTGACGATTGGTTAGCCGAATAAATCTCACATGTCCATCACAGACTCTGCCTTAAAAGTACGAGTTAAGAATTACTCTTGAGTAAGGGACGAATACTGGATAGCCCAGTCGTGAGATCATTGGCACATTTTAGCAAAATATCAATTATCGGGTCCAAGTGGTCATTTTTCAACTTATTTAATATCAAATAAAAATTGTTTACTAATACAAAATATACGATTATTGTACCATAATCATTGCAGTTGATATCTGCACATAATTAAAATAAATCATTAACAAGATATTAAAATACACGGTATGAACATAATATATTGCAGCGATTTTTAGAAGCAAATATCAAATTGGATTTCCTTAAAAAGTTATGTCAAGACTGTTACTTCGAAGGCACCATTTTGATACAGGTACCAAAGTTTGTGTCACGTTACCGCTAGTTACTTTACGCGATTGCCAACACTTTTAAACATGGTGTCTACTCAACTTGACCAAGGAAATTCCCGACCTTTTCCCTGATTTCCCCTGAAATTCCCGACTAAAAAGTATGTAACATCCTTATAACTCCCCCCTCCCACATCATTTGTATTCTAATCTTTTTTTATTAATAATAAGTTTTAAAATTTGATCAAATATTTTTTTGAAATTTGTATTAACATTGTTTATTAGGAATTTTAAAATATATTACACAGCTACAAACAAAAAAAACTACAGTTTGAATAACATTATTATTTACTGATTTAATGATTATTATATTTCATATTTTGAGTAAAACAACATTTTCCCGAATTTTTGTTGTAATTTTCCAAATTCCTGACTTATTCCTCTTTTTACCTGATCCCTTCCAATTCCCGGCTAATTCTAGTTTTCCCTGATTTTCCCGAATGCTAGACACCCTGTTAAAGCCTACATTTTGGCAAACTACTTACGCCTTTTCGTGGTTTATTGATAGCCTTTTTTTTTTTTAACAAAAAAATATATATTAATTTTGGCCAAAGTATTTCATCTAAATTTTAGGCATTATAATGAATAGTATAACACCTGTATTGGCGGACACACATACAAGACATCAATCTGGTATAGTCTGATTTGTCGCTTTCTCCGAGTTACTTGAAGTTACAGAAAAAAAAAAATTTCACTTCAAGTTATAAAAATGAAATATATATATTTTGTAACAAATGAATAACCCAAACGATGAAATAACCTAATTATATATGTGATATATATATAATAAAAAAGATAGCTTAATTATTTATGCGCTGTTGCTAATTTTGAATTTAAATTTTATGAATTTGATATATTGGTTTATTTTACGGTTCTTAAGGGTGTTTCATGTGAGTATTGATTATTTAGGGGTTGGGTGAGTTCTTTTTTTTCCGCCCTCTAGTCCTCAGCCTCCAAGATGAGTAGTGCAACCCAAATTTAAAAAAAATTGTACATTGATACCATCTTTGCGATTTCTATTTTCGTGAAATTCAAGCCAAAGTCAAAGATACCTCCTCACTCTCTCAAGTAAAAATTCTCAACGATTAACACTTTCCATTACATCCAGTGAATTACAATAACACAAGCCATTTCTTTTCAAAAAGATTTCAAAACATGGAACAGTAGAAACCAAATACAGCACGATTCGATATAATGCGACAAAAAAAAAAATTAATCTTTATTATTATTATTATTATTTAGCACCGTGTTCTTACTACCCGTTCGGGTTATACGCTTTAAGTACTAATTACGCTAATGGATTAGGAATTGAAAAGGTTGAATTAGAGGAAGTGAACCCACATTTGCATGGAGGGAGAATGGAAAACAATTTAGGAAAAACCACCCCCAGTTCACCTGACCGAAATTCAAACCTCGGATCTCCCCGTCTTTAGCAGTCAAGCTCAACACGACAAGTGCGTTAGCCAACTACGCCACCGAGACGGGTTAATCTTTATTAATGTACTAGTGAAATTCTTACTTGTAGCGATTCAGTAAATAGAGCAACTCTGAATTAACATTTAACACTAGATTTGCACTTCCAAACACTAAGAAACAATAACACGAGGCACCCCCTTCGGTGGTCACGGGGTCTAACACGCTACTCTCGTGTTGGACTAGAGTCCCAAAGACGGGGATATCGAGGTTTGATCCCAGGTTGGGTGCAATGAGCGTGGTTTTTCCATACAAATGCGGGTGAATTTTCTCTAAATTAAACCCTCCTAATGCCTAATCCATGATTGTAGTTAATACATAGACATGTAACCCAAATGAGTAGTAAAATGCGGTGATAATAAAAAACCCGAGGCTATCATTGCTCTCTTTTTCATGTTTCATACAAGTAACGTCTACCTTGCAATACACCGCCAGGAATATGTCCCACCGACAACTGCATTGTTGCTACTGTAACCACGGTATACCGTTAAGTTGCATTCTAGGACCTTAATCTTTCGCAAACAGCAAAAAGTACCTAAAACACTAAACTAAAACTAAAAATTGACAAGCACAATTCCCTAAAAAATATATATATATATTTTTACCCTCCAAAATATAGATTGGTCATTAAATTTCAAGAATATAATTTGAAAAATACAAATTTTACTGTGACAATTCAGCCAGTCTAAGTAAGGTTGTAAAAATAATAATATAACAATATTATTATTATTATTATTATTATTATTAGCGCCGCGTCTTACTACCCATTCGGGTTGTACGCACTTACACTAATGTGTAATGATAAGGTGATTGTGAGATGAAATGGAGGACCTACAGTTTAACGTGGGATCCGAACCACGGTGGAGGCCTGGCATTCCCCACATTCACAAGATGTCTTGTCAGAGGTGAAGGAAGGGTTTGGTAATCAGATAAATCTGTGCCGGGACCGAGGATTGAACCCCAGACCCCAATACAGAAGTCCGACACCTTACCCCTAAATCACCAGGTCACCCTATAACTATGTTATTCCTGTCAAACTATAACAAGCGTCAATGTTGAGAATTCTGACAAAGGAGGATCCCCTAGTAAAAAGACATTTTAATTCCGCTCTTCGCCACATAAAATGATTGAAAACTTGCTGTAAGACTGGTCTATAAGTCTATGGACTTGTCGTAATTCCCTGCTGATAGTTCTCAACAAATGATAAATACAATCGAGTAAATTTTTGAAACAAGCTTTTTAATTGCAGACCAAATCAAATTTTAATTTAAAATAAGCCCTAGTAATTTATAAAAAAACAAACCATTATACATATTACTAAATCAACAAAAATTAAACTCGTCTTCTAGTGTTTAATATCCTAATATTCTAAACTCTTTCTCCTAAACATAACAGGCAACAAAAACATCCATAAAAAAAGACTACTTGTAACTTTTAAGTACATGTGTATTATAAAAAATAGCTAAGAATGAGGTGAATTTATTTGACTATAATCATACTTATCACAAATTACTCTTCTCAAATCAAACTAAACATGTCAAAATGATATAATTAAAAGATAGTAAACAAATAAAATGCCCTGATTACATGTAGCTTGATTAATTTTCTAGCTATTAGATACAAAGAATTAAAAAAAAGCTCTTTGGTAGTCCATCCGGGTGTCTTAAGAGCCCGTCTCACCCCCAGATACCACCTAACTTAGGTAGGTAATACAGCTAGGACCAGACGATTTAAGAGCCCGTCTCACCCCCAGATAACACCTAACTTAGGTAGGTAATACAGCTAGAACCAGACGTCCTAAGAGCCCGTCTCACCCCCAGATAACCCCTAACTTAGGTAGGTAATACAGCTAGAACCAGACGTCTTAAGAGCCTGTCTCACTCCCCAGATAACACCTAACTTAGGTAGGTAATACAGCTAGAACCAGACGTCTTAAGAGCCCGTCTCACCCCCAGATAACACCTAACTTAGGTAGGTAATACAGCTAGGACCAGAAGTCTTAAGAGCCCGTCTCACCCCCAGATAACACCTAACTTAGGTAGGTAATACAGCTAGAACCAGACGTCTTAAGAGCCCGTCTCACACCCCAGATAACCCCTAACTTAGGTAGGTAATACAGCTAGAACCAGACGTCTTAAGAGCCCGTCTCACCCCCCAGCATGTGTTTAGCAGCTGTCATTTCTGACAGTAAAAATTTAGATACATACCTAAATGTTGACTGTCAGAAGTCAGCTGTGAGCTGTCAGTCAGCACCAAAGAAGCCATGGGTCCTCTGTAGGTAGGTAATACAGCTAGAACCAGATGTCTTAAGAGCCCGTCTCACCCCCAGATAACCCCTAACTTAGGTAGGTAATACAGCTAGGACCAGACGTCTTAAGAGCCCGTCTCACTCCCCAGATACCACCTAACTTAGGTAGGTAATACAGCTAGAACCAGACGTTTTAAGAGCCCGTCTCACTCCACAGATAACACCTAACTTAGGTAGGTAATACAGCTAGGACGAGACGTCTTAAGAGCCCGTCTCACTCCCCAGATAACACCTAACTTAGGTAGGTAATACAGCTAGAACCAGACGTCTTAAGAGCCCGTCTCACCCCCAGATAACCCTTAACTTAGGTAGGTAATACAGCTAGAACCAGACGTCTTAAGAGCCCGTCTCACTCCCCAGATAACACCTAACTTAGGTAGGTAATATAGCTAGAACCAGACGTCTTAAGAGCACACAGAAATATTTTATCTGTATTGGCCATTAAAGTTTTTGTTATAAGAATTTTAAAAAAACAGACTTTAACCTGTGTTCTTTTACATTTCATCCTGATAATTGAATGTTGCTTCACATTTTGTATGGAAGTTCTAGGAAATATACAAGCCAATCAAAACAAAGGTGGCAGTTATACAATAAACAATAATACCAGCTTCAAATTACAAAGACCAGGCTGTAATGGTTTCCATTGAAGAATTGAGCTCGAACTATTCACAGACAATTTTCAGAGTCATTCAGGAAATTTTAATAAAAAAACAAAAACAGTAAAACATAAAACATCACATCACTGTAGCGATGCATCAGCAGTCAATTATTTTTTTACTTTTTTTTTTAAATAACTCTCACAAAATATGTCTACTATTATAATCAGCACACAATATGAAGTCATTTTCTTGCTAAACAAGTTTCTACAGTTGATAATTATAAGAAATAATATGCCCTAACACGCACAAACATTTTATCTGCACCAACAGTATGTCCAACCATTTTTGAAAGTTCATCCGAAATTCCTTGAAATGCTGAAAAATGTCACTGCTTATTCATTTAATAGGCATTTACATAGAATTTACTTAGCAAAATAAAAATAGGACTTAACTAATTTTTTTAGACAAGTCTTTACATTGAATTTTACCCTCCACTAAAAGCATTAATATAAACTAAGCCTTTACATGTCTACCAATATTCCCAACATAAATATAAAATAAAATATGTAAAATACATTTGAAAACAAAATACACATAATAATGACTAGAAAAAAAAATTAATAAACGTATCAGAATTGTATACTAAACGTACAATCCAACACAAAATTATGTAGCTTAGACAGCGTAACCATGGGGGGGAGGGGCTTTAGGGGGCTCAATATCCCCCCCTACCGTAGTCCGTGGTTGCCCCGAAATCTATGCAGATCCGAAAATAAAGGGGAGGGTATGGGGGTATATGACCAGTTAAACATTGTGAGCAAAGAAAATACCAGGTAATCAGAAAGAGTCTCTATATCAATCAGCATTAATGTATTTATTTCATAGAAGTGGACTATCTTTCATGGAATGGAAATGGGATATCTTCACGGTCTGGAAATATTATTCTTTGGTCAGTAGGATTAACACCTTACCTCTCTTTCAGAGTCAGCGTTTCTTCGTAAAATTATTGTTTACAACACTCAACACATTTACCTATTATAAATAACCAGTGAGTTTTGTGACAAAGGCTAAGCCAACTTTAATTTAGGGCTATTTATTTATTCATTATTTTGTTAGATTATCACGTTTATAACAGTAAAAATACAAATTATTAAGTTAACAAATACCAATAAAAAACCTTTTGAAAAAAAAACTTTTCCGTGTATATAATGGTAAAAACCGGTCTGTCTCTGGCTGCTTAAGGAACCTTACCACCCTCCCCCCCAATTCGCAATCCTGCGTACACTACTGAGCTTAGATGAATTTGAATCACACAAAACCAAAGGACTAGAAAGTTAGAACAAAAAAATGATGGCCTGTTTATAAACTATTTTAATCACACGCAGATTAAATTTAAAACATCATTAGGTTGATATTTACCTTATTTTAAGGCGGATAGTAAACATTTAATATGAACTAAAACAATATGGCTTCAGGGATGGCCCCATGAATCCATCAAATTACTTGAATCCTAGGGATATTAGAGAGTCAAGGAAATTTCAGATTTGAGAACTAAATCCTTAAAAAAACCTACATTTCGAAATCCAAGTTGAAGTGAACGAATATTCAAAGCAAAGTCAAAATTCTATAAACTTCGCATAACACTGATGGACATGCGGTTTCAATTATAAAAAAAACAAAGAGAGAGTGTTAAGAGGGTTAGGGAGGGGAACGCCTATATTAAATAGTATTGTCACACAAAATTTGATGTAAAGGAAGAATCTAAGGGTAGCTCTTAATCAACAACAACAACAACAAAAAGGAATAGTTAAAAGATACGTTAACAATGCCTTATTAAGAGTCCACCTTTAGGACTAGCCTCGGGCGGTGTTTCAAACGTCAGAAAAACCTGATTAAGTCAGCGCGCTGGGTAGCGCACAACTCTGGAAGATATTCAAGCTTCATGGTCTCCGGAGTTAATCCCAATCAAGGATTCAGTTTGTTCTTCATCTCCTTCTTCAATCCTAAGGTGCAAAAAAAAAAAAAATATATATATATATATAATTACACTTCCTGAGGGGGGATTTAGGTGACGCTAGAAAAGATCAGTGTTTTCGGAATTTTTAGAAATTTTTTGCATAAATACCCACCTCGTTGGCATAGTTGGCTAATGCGCTTGTCGTGTTGGGCTCGACTGCTGAGGACGGGGAGATCGAGGTTCAAATCTCAGTCGGGTGAACTGGGGATGGTTTTTCCTAAATGGTTTTCCACTCTCCCTCCACGAAAATGCGGGTTCACTTCCTCTAATTCAACCTTCCCAATTCCTAATCCATTAGTGTAATTAGTACTTAAAGCGTATAACCCGAACGGGTAGTAGGACGCGGTGCTAAATATTATTATTATTATTATTATTATTTTGCATAAATAAACAAAATTTTGCTTGAATAGAAATATAAACTTTAATTTTCTTTGTGTAAGGAAGAACATTAACAGTTGTTTTTTGCCATCGCTTCTTACTACCCCTTCGGGTTATAAGCTTATGTGCTAATTACACCGATGGTTTTAGGGATAAGGTAAGTTATAGTAAGAGAATGTCTACCAGCATTTGCATGGAGGGAGAGTAAAAAAAAACTATTTGGAAAAAAAAAAACTTCAACATACCCGACCGAGATATAAACATAGATCTTCTCGTCATCAGCCAGTCTAGTTTACTGCGAGAGTAGCACCTTAGACCATGCGACCACCGAAGCGGGTTGATAGAACTAATTACTTTAGTCCCCGGCTACAGATTTATTTACGATACAAATATGAGAGAGAATCGATTGGAGGAAATCAAATAATAAAAAAAGAATATAGGTCTATATGTATGTTTTTCTCCTGTAAAGCATGTTTTTATCGCGGGATTTGGTTATAATGCAGTCCTGAGAAGGTTACTAAACAATTCCCGAAAAAGAGGCCACCTTGTCTCCCTCGCATCTGTTGCGTTTTCTTACCCCTGGTGCCGGAATGTTGGTTTCTGTAAATCCCCGAACTCGCGGCCTTACTTTTCCACCACTAGCACTGTAACCGTAAACAGCCTAAACAATTGTTTTTTCTGCTTCGTGTAACCAAGGACTGTTATTATAATTATCATTATTATTTAATTATTTCACATTATTATCTATTTATTTTTATTTTTTAGCACCGCTTCTTATTACTTGTTTGCGGTACGAATTAAGCTAATGGTTTTAGGGATTAGGAAGGTTATATTTAAAGGAATTGTACCCACATTTGTGTAGAAGGTGAGTGGAAAACCATTTAGGGGAAAACCGCTCTTAGTACACCCGAACGCAATTATAAACAACATGAAATAGATAATCGTAGATAAGTGATTTGAAGATATGAGGAGAAAAAGAAGAGGAAATACAGGAATGGCCGCAGGAATGGAATGAGGAGGTGAAAAAGTGTGGAATTAAAATTAGTATGAAGCAAAGTGAAGTGATGGTGATGACAAGACATAGAACAAGGCCAAGAAAGACGATAGAACTGGACGGAACAGATTTTAAAGAAGCAAAAAAAAAAGTGTGAAGTAACCTACGATGTCATATTCTTATCTCATCTAATATCCATTTTTTCCAAGATTCGGATTGAAATTCGTAAAATATTGGATCCGGGCCGGGCTAATTCTCACCTGACCGGCCGCGCTCTCCTGAAGACGCAGATGTACGCCCCGCGCAACGCCTCCATGACAGGGTCCCAGTTCTCGTAGTGCGCCAGCAGCGTGACCGCGAAGAACGCTACGAACATGGGCAGGGTCCCCAGGTAGAAGAGCGGAGAGTACTGAACGTGCTTGAACACGACGTCCGCGAACATGGACATGGGGATGGTGAGACTGATGGCGATAGTCGCGATAAGAGAGGAGGTCAGGAAACAGCCCCTGGAGACGACAAGGCACGAGTCACGTCAGCAAGATTTACATCCCTGAGGGCAAACACTGGGTGAGGTTGTCCAGTGACAGCAGTGTAAAAGTGTGAACTGTGTTCCTCTCTAAAAAATAAAAAACCTATTTATTTTATTTATTTATCCGTGCACTTATTTAACAAACAGATTAAATCAGCACATGATAATTTCTATGAGCGAGAGCAAAAGAACCTACCAATTTGTCTGGATAGGTATAGTCGCATACCTTACAGGGTTCCTTACCATGCCAAAATCAACACGGGACCAACAGCTTTACTTTCCCTTCAAAGGAAGTTGCGCTACAGATTTTTATCGCTCAAGTAAAATCCATAGACCCCAGCTGGGTGTGAGCCAGGTACATCAGGTCCTGAGGAGAGCATCTCCCCCCAACACCAGTGAGGTTGACATTAAATTATAACTTTCAGCCAACATGGCTGATGAAATAAAATGGTCAAACCATCCGTTTATTTTGAGGGTGTGGCCTACATCAAGGGGCGGCTCATTTTCTGATCAATATGATATTCATTACCATCGCCTGACAGTCCGTGACAAGTTGTTTACTTATAAGTGTCTCAGCCTCTACTCACCAGAGCCACGGCGGTGTCTCAGCCTCTACTCACCAGAGCCACGGCGGTGTCTCAGCCTCTACTCACCAGAGACACTGCGGTGTCTCAGCCTCTACTCACCAGAGCCACGGCGGTGTCTCAGTCTCTACTCACCAGAGACACGGCGGTGTCTCAACCTCTACTCACCAGAGCCACGGCGGTGTCTCAGTCTCTACTCGCCAGAGCCACGGCGGTGTCTCAGCCTCTACTCACCAGAGCCACGGCGGTGTCTCAGCCTCTACTCACCAGAGACACGGCGGTGTCTCAGCCTCTACTCACCAGAGCCACGGCGGTGTCTCAGCCTCTACTCACCAGAGCCACGGCGGTGTCTCAACCTCTACTCACCAGAGACACTGCGGTGTCTCAGCCTCTACTCACCAGAGCCACAGCACCTCGGAGAGCACGGTCCCCACCAGACCGTTTAGCAGCAGGAACGCCCACTGGTGGTGAGAGGGCCACTCAAACACTTCCCACTCGCAGTAGTGTAGGAGGAAGAAGACGGGCCACAGCAGCAGCAGGTTGAACAACCCGACAAAACCTGACATAGCAGGTGTGCAAGTGAGAGTAGAGGATAGCACCGCAGGCCGGTATGTTATTAACAACATTATAACTAGCGCCACGGCTTACTACCCGTTCATGTTATACGCCTATTTACTAATTACTTTAATGATTTTAGGGATCAGGGAGGTTGCATTTAAAGGAAGTGTACCCACATTTGCATGGAAGGAGAGTGGGAAAACAGTTTGGGGGGAAAACCGCCCTCTGAGATTCGAACCTCAATCTCCCCGTTTTCTGCGGTATAGTCCACTGAGAAAGTAGCGTGTTAGGCCATTCGGCCACTGAAGCGGGCGTTAAATTGGTATTAAAATATTGGAATTTCAACTTCGACTTTGTACTATAAGGTATAGAAATATAGGAAAGGAATAAAACAGAAGACAAACACAAGAAAAGGACATTGGGTGCGAATATATAGTATCTCTCTATATTATACAGGATGTTCCAGTGGAAGCGTGCAAACATCAAACAGGACATAGGGGATGCTCTATCAAACATTTCGAGATGGGGAACGTGTGGTCTGTGAAGCCAGCTAAGGGAGATACAGGCCTACACACGTGGGGGAGAGCCTGAAGGCCATTTCGTGTAGAAGATATCTCAAATCACTTGGATATGAGACCTCAGTGGACACAGACTTGGAATCGGTCGCAAGGATTGTTGTCGCCTGTGATGTGATTCGCAACACGCACAGGATATTGGAACAAGTGCATAAGAATCTCGTACATAAATGTCATGCTTGTATTGGATAACCCATTTTGAGCGACTGTTGCGTGGTACAAAATGGTAGGTTTCCTCCGGTTTGTCGATTATATGGTATTCTGTATGGTACTACCTGTACATATTGTTACAACTAAATGTAAATAAACTACATGTAATGATTAGCTGTAAATAAACAGGACATCAGTAACGGTGTTAGACCTGTTTAGGCCCATGTCCCCCTTAGCTGGCTTCGCAGACCACACGTTCCCCATCTCAAAATGTTCGGTAGAGCATCCCCTATGTCCTGTTTAATTTTAGCACGCTTTCATTGACACACCCTGTATATTCACATTCAATGTCCTTTTCCTGGGTTTGTCCTTTATATTATTCCTTTCATATGTTCATATCTTTCTTTACAAATAATTATTATTTTCTCCCTTTTGTGTTTTTTAGTTTCCTCTTTTAGGAAGTTGTTTTTTCACACTCCCTCCTGATGAGTTCTGAGAGAATGAAACCTAGGTGGGGAGATTGGGTGGTAACGATTGATTTTCTTAGAGAGACAGCATTACCTCTCTATCCAGTGACAGCAGTGTAAAGTGTTAACTGTGTTTGACCCTTTTATATGTTTATATCAACCTTTCCTGAACCTTCTTACAAACATAATATAATTACCTCAAAGCGAAGGTTTTCTTTATAGAGATAAAATTCCTAATTTGAATTAAATTTCATCAAATCCATCTCTGGGTTTTATTTATATATGAAAATTAAAATTCAAACAAAACCTAAGATACGGAATTTAAGTTTCGAAGCAACGCACATGTTTAATATAGAATAAAGTGGTTTAAAATATATTTTAGTCGAGATCCTGACGGTCCAGTCCGGGTGATTCGGCTTTGGGACCTACCGAAAAAAAGCGGTATGTCCATCTTGTCCTCATGATCAACCTTCCGGCGAAGAAACACCAAGTAGGCGGCGTAGAAGAAGGCGCTAACTAGCGCCAAAATGGCGCCAGTCGGTACAGTCACCTCCACCCCTAGGTCCGACAGGCTCACCAACACCTAAACAAAAAAAACACAAGAATAAGCAAACAAGCCTCAATACTTTTGCGATCTAGATTCTAGACTACTCAGATTTTTTAAATGCATATTAAGGTCGACTTTTGTTGAGTGAAGTGAATTAACCAAATTAAAACTAAATACAGTGAAATCTTTCAGTAGCAGCAGGTTGCCTACCAAGTTGGAGAAACCAAATTTAGTGAGTTTTTTGGTAGCTTTTTGTTTGACCACAAAATTCCTCGGTAATTGGCCGAACATTATATAAGGCATAAAGCACTAACGCGCAACATTAACCCTTAACTAGAAGACGAACGTTTAACCTTGTTCTTGGTATCACAATAAAAACAATTATGCAACTTGCGGCTAGCGCATGGCATCATGGGTAGTGGGTGACTTGACATTTGATGCGTCCGTGTCGTTACATGTGCAGGAAGTCCAAACAAAAATATTTTCGTGACTTTATGACTAGAATATTGAAAATTCGTGACTTTTCGTGGACTTTTGTTACCTTCTTTGCCATTAGTGACTTTTGTGACATAGGTTGATACCCTGAGCAGACACTTTACGGGATCAAAATAACGCCCGTTATTACCGTAATGATCAACGCCTTAGCTCAGTCAGTAGCGTGATTATCTCACGAGTTAAGGGTTCTGGGTTCAATACCCGACGCTGCTGCCCCACGTCTTACTACCCGTTCGGGTTATACGCTTAAGTACTAATTACACTAAAGGATTAGGAATTGTGAAGGTTGAATTTAGAGGATGAGAACCCACATTTGCATGGAGTGAGAGTAGAGAGTAGGAAAAACCACCCCCAGTTAACCCGACAGATTCAAACCTCAATCTCCCCGTCCTCGGCTGTCTTCCTCGACACGAAACCGGCACGTTAGCCAACTACGCCAAGGAGGGTCATTGCCATATTGTTCTGTGAAGCAGTGGGTCTGTAACAGGATCAACTTAGCCCCATAGTGACAGATTAGGAGATAATTGAATGAAAAAATATAGCAGTTCAGGTCTAGAGAACTGAGATCAACAGCCAGAGGGATTTTTGTGCTGACCAGATGACACCCTCTACCTGCAAAAGTTGGGATTGTGGACCAAGACCGTGGAATTGTCTTTTTTTAAAAATGATTCAATCCCCACATAAAACAAGTTCACTAACATTCACCGTTAATAAAACCTCGATTCAACGCCTCGAGGTCCAACCAACTCACCAGTCCCAGGATGCTGATGCACACAGCTACCAACTTGGACAGCGTGAAGCGGTCACCGAGGTTAGAAGGGAACAGTGCTGCCAACACTAGCGTGAACAGACTGGAAGTGGAGGAGAGAACTGTGACGATCCCAGCCTCCGTCTCCTTCAGGGCGATCTGGTAGGTGTAGTTCGCCACGAACCACTGCCAACACGCAAATATTGAAAAATATACACGGCCGTTACGATTTGCAGCGAGTGAATGTTATATCACGGGGCTGTGTTTAGCAACAAAGAGGCCCAGAGTATAACAATTATTTTGTTTAGCACCGCGTCTTACTACCCATTCAAGATATACGCTTATGTACTAATTAATAATTAAATATTTGTAATATTATATTTAGCAGTGTACCCACGTTTGCGTGTGTGGAGAGTGGAAAATCACCCCCGATACACCTGACCGAGATTCGAACCTCGATCTCCCAATCATCGGCAGTCTAGTCTACTGCGAGAGTAGCGCCTCAGACCATGCAGCCACCAAGGTGAGTAACGTATAAATTAATATACAGTTATGGGTTGTTTTTTTTGTCACCGTGTCTTACTACCCGTTAGGGTTGAATGCTTATATACTAATAACGCTCATGGGTTAAGTATGAGTAAGGTTGAGTTTAGAGGAAGTGTACTCACATTTGTGTGGTAAACCATTTAGGAAAAAAAAGCCCCCTGAATACACCCGACCAGAATCGAACCTCTATTTCACCGTCATCCGCAGTCCGACCTATTGCGAGAGAGACGCCTTAGACCAGGTTCAACAACTGAAGCGGTTGTGGTTATTAATGAGAGATATCTGTTGCCCCTATTGGTGCGTGTCGTACCAGCAGACAGAACATGAGGGCAATCTTGGCCACGGTCTGGATGGGGAACTTGCTGGCCGCCCGCCGGGCGACCTCCCCCGCCCGCAGACTCGCCTGGTACGAGAGCCTCGCCAGCAACGCTTCCGTCGCATCCGTGTCGGACATGTGACGAACCTGAGGATCAAATAACGGTAACGACATTTAGTTGGGGCTGTGGACGTTGGTAAAAATGTAGAGACTCCGACTTCAAAATAAAAACTTGTAATTAGGGATGTTGAACTAAATTCTTCGATACCTCGATTCTTTTTGCTATAAAAACAATCGATACTCAATCTCAATATTACTATTCTCGACACTTCCGATTCTTAGCTTTTAATCAAAGTATTGACAACTAACCAAAATGAAAAAATCCAGAATGATTAGTCAGGGTGTCTACTGAGTTGGAGAAACAAAAATTAGTGACTTTTTGGTGACCTTTTTTGAACACAAAGTTCCTTCGGTAATTGGCTGAACATTATATAATGCATACATAGGCATAATGCATACATAGGCATAATACACTCACACGCAACATTAAACTTTAACTAGATGGTGAATATTAACCTTGTCCTTGGTATCACGGTAAAAACAAACAGGCAACTTGAGGCTAGCGCATGGCATCATGGCTAGTGGATGGATCGACTTTCGATGCATTCGTGTTGTTACGATGCGCGTGAAATGCAGACTAAAATATTTTTTGTGACTTTATGACCAAAATATTGAATATTATTGACTTTTCAGAGACTCTAATGGCCTTTTTTTGGAATTAGTAACTTTTAGTGACTCAAGTGATTTTCATGACCGAGTAGACACCATGGTAGTAATCGATTAATACTGGTTTATTTGCTGTTAATTGCTATATATTTTGGTTCAATTAATTACCCTATTAGTGAAAATACTTGTTTTCTTAGTTTGTTTTTTGGCTATGCTATAAAGTTTAGTAAATGTTTATGTATGAGGTTGGAAATGTTCAAGAATCATCAAAATCGATAATTGGAATCGAGAAAAGCAGTTATTGTGACAACTCTATTTCTAAGATCATAACAATGTTTGGCCCGACACTTTAGCTTGGTCGGTAGCGTGTCTGTATGCTGAGATAAGCAGGGTGTCCAACCAAACAATATTGTTAAATCCCCAGACTTTTCCAGATCCCATTTACAACTTCTCCAGTCCACTAAGTATTATAAACATTATTTTATTAAGATCGCAACTTGTTGTAATATTTTTAGACATTTGCATTTGAAATTGTGTCGCTGTATGAAATGGTTAAAGGATTTCAGCCTAAAGTGATCGTCTATTTGGTGTGATCCATGTGAGAATCCAAAAATTAAAGGATCGCCTTACACCAGTATTAGGCAAGTTTTTGCGAATGACTTGGTTACGTCTCGGGACCGAGGGTTTATGACCAAGTGGTTCTGACCAAGGTGGAGTGTGAAAATGATTTTGAGATGTTTTTCTTAAACAAAAATGGCGGTTGGGGTGAAGTAGATCTATCAGCTGATAGATGAATTTATGTAATCCTACTACAAATTGACATAAAATGAGCTATTTGATTTTAATCTTATTTAAGATTAGTATATGTTTTGACTAGTCCTAATAATTATACAACATGTTAAGCTAAACATAATTTCTCAAAAATAACCTTAAGAAAACATGAGGTATGTATGTAATATTAAATACGCCTAGATCATATTATAGTAGTTTTTTTTTATCCAAAAATAAACTGTCTTTAAGTACCTACTTACTTGTTGTGTATTTCTAGCTGGTAATTTCTGTACATTTTAATTCACAAAAACTTCAAATCTATCGACTATAAAGTTACACTAATTTAAATTTAACATAAGAGGTGGTGACCTGGTGATCTAGGGGTAAGGTGTCAGACTTGTGTGCTGGAGGTCCGGGGTTCAATCCTCGGTCCCGGCACAGATTTATCTGATTACCAAACCCTTCCTTCACCTCTGACAAGACGTGTATTAATCACAACTTGTGAATGTGGGGAATGCCAGGCCTCCACCGTGGTTCGGATCCCACGTTAAACTGTAGGTCCTCCATTTCATCTCACAATAACCCTACCATTACACATTAGCGTAAGTGCGTATAACCCGAACGGGTAGTAAGACGCGGTGCTAATAATAAAACATAAGAAGTGAGGTTGTTTTGAGACTGGCGCACAAATTCTTGGCTCTTTGGTCGTAGCAATACCGTATAGTCTAGTCAAGAAAAGCGTTTCCAAATGAAGCTCTGGTATCATCTTGGTCGTAAACATTTATTTACCATCCGATACCGCGACAACTCACCTATTGTTTTAAGTTGTAATGAAACACATTCTTTTCTAATTATTTCAGTGATATAATTATTATTATTATTATTATTTTGATCACCGCGTCTTACTACCCATTCGGGTTATATGCACTTACGCTAATGTGTAATCGTAGGGTGATTGTGAGATGAAATGGAGGACCTACAGTTTAACGTGGAATCCGAACCACGGTGGCGGCCTGGCATTAGTGATATTCATTGTAGTTTTAGTAAGGAGAAATATGGATTTATAATATAAGTTCATTATTGATGGGATACCAATTTACCTATTACTTTTGATAAGCGATACATCTCAAAGTTAATCAAATTTATTAATTCTCTTTGTTAACGTTATTAAGGTATTATTAACTAAATCTAGATAAATTGCCAATTTTTCCACCGTCATTTTGTATCGGCCAATCCTATAATCCACCATTATTTGAAATATTTTATCATCATAGATTATTATTCTTTCCTAGTTTTTTGCTAATTTAATAATTTCAGAATATATTATTGTAATAATCTCACTAATGATCTGTAGAAATGTTATTGTAACTGTTTTAACCAACTTCATAATTCATGATAATTAGGTTTATCCTAAATAAATCATCTTGCATGTTATGTTTCTTATTTTTATTCTGATTCAATTGATCAAGAAGTTATACCGATCAATTTAAGTAACATCTGAGTTTGTTCCTTATATTATACATTTTTTTTTTAGTTTCTTCTTCCTATAATGTAATCAAATGATCAAATTCTCACTCATGTGCTCCAACTTTGGCCAAATACCCCAATAGAGAGAGTGTAAAGATGACACAATATTTCTGCAATAGAACATTTATAAATTGAATTTGAAAATTATAGTTAGATAAATATTCGCAATATAATTATTTTTTCTCGCCATTTCCTCACCTCCGCGAGCTTGCTGAAGCGGACAGACCTCACCGACGAGTCGTCGCTCTCAGTCCCGGAACTTTTATCGGCCGTCTCGGGTACCTTGACAGGGACGAACGTCGGGTCGCTCTTCGAGAGGATAGAGAACAAAGATGGAGATTAGATTTATGAATATCAAGATTGATGTCGACAAAGAAAGAACACAATTTAAATACAGGAATTGAACCCAGAACTTTTGGCTTAGCGCACCAATGCTCTAACCATCGAGCTATCCAGGGTCTTCTTCACTCATAATTTTAAGGCCGAGTCTGTGATGGACACGCAGAAGTCACCAGACACATATGAGCGACCAATAATATAGTAAACCATCAGATAACTCAAACACCTGCGAGTTGGTAGCCATTTTCATGTGATATATTAAATATGAGTGAAGAATGACCCTGGTCACGGGACGAAGCTTGGAAAGCTCAGGGATAGAGCTTTGGCACACTAAGTCAAAGGTCCCAAATTCGATTCCCGTGTCCTTGTATCATTTTTAAACTAATTTAGATTGATTCTTATGGTAAAACGAAACTTTTAAAATGTTGTTAGCTATAAAGTTGTATTTCGAGGAATGTAACTCCACATTATAGCAGGACTTTACTGTATTTTAGTTCGTTAATTCTAGTTTTATTTGTGTGCATGACACGCTTTGGCGAACGCGTGGTCCGACGCGCTACTCTCGTTCTAGACCAGACTTCTAATGACAGGGAGCTCAAGGTTGGAATCTTTGTCGGGTGTATTGAGGGTGGTTTTTCCAAAATAGTTTTCCACTCTCCCTCTACACAAATGAAGGTACACTTCTTCTAAATATAACCGTCCTAATCCCTAAAACTATAGGCATACAACCTGTACCGGTAGTACGAAGGGAGTGCTAAAATAAAAATGTGTGTTTGATGCCAATGTCTGTTTTAGTAATAAATGTAATAATAGTAATAAAGATGGCGCTCACCAAGCTCGTGTTGGCCTCCGTGTAAAAGTTCTCGTCCTCCACGTTTGGGTCAATGTACTGGAATAAAAATAACCACAACACATTACGTATTTGAATAACGTGCCCCGGTCAATAAGAGGGTCAAACCGTAGACCTTATGACTTGGGAGTCTCACAGTCCTACTGGATTAGGACGGTACGCAACCCCCTTTCGAGACACACTTTCAGTGTTCTCTCAAGAGAACGCGTATCATGAACAAACACTGATCAGGAATTATACCTGAATTTTATTCTAGAATTTGAGTGAGTCATGCCCTAAATACTTAGAGAGATTCACATCTATACACAATCTTATATTATTATGATTAGGAATTAATTAGAAACATACAATAGACTAGACCACAAATGACAGAGAGATTGGGTGGGTCGTATCCCGGTCGGGGTGATTTTTACAAAATAGTTTTCCACTTTCCCGCCGTCCAAATGGGGATACACATCTTATATCCCTAACACATTAGCGTGATTAGTGTGTAAATATATATATATATATA
>CABFVZ010002253.1:90519-105281 GCA_902151445.1 Timema monikensis | reverse complement strand
GTTACTTGAAGGGTATCACGTGATCTAGCCAGCCAATCATTATGCGAGTGACGTCAACAGGGATATTTAGTAATTCATTTGTGGTTTTATGACCAATGTTTACTCTTTAGCGTAAGTTCTAGTGATCAGACATTGAAACAAAATAATTAAACTAAAATAGGAAAGCTAAATTTATCAAAAAAGTTTAATGATATATATTTATTATATTGATTTAAAACTGTAAACATTCACAGATCATCACTTTACAAATAGTACAAAACCACAGATCATACTCGAGAATGCATATGTTTGGCTCGAATTGTTACGTTAAGTGAATCGTGATCACACATACGTTAAGTTAACTTTAAGTGAACGTTATGTTAAGTTATGTTACGTTAACGTTAAGTTGATTGTGATCCCGGCATTATGTGTGATCACAATTCACTTAACTTAACGTAACAATTTGAGCCAAACATATGCATTCTCGAGTATGATCTGTGATTTGTACTATTTGTAAAGTGATGATCTGTAAATGTTTACAGTTTTCAATCGATATAATAAATATATATTACTAAACTTTTTTGATAAATTTAGCTTTCCTACTTTAGTTTAATTGTTTTGTTTCAATGTCTGATCACTAGAACTTACGCTAAAGAGTAAACATTGGTCATAAAACCACAAATGAATTACTAAATATCCCTGTTGACGTCACTCGCATAATGATTGGCTGGCTAGATCACGTGATACCCTTCAAGTAACGTAAAGTAACGTAAAAGACCTCCCAAGACATCTCTTACTTTAAGTTAACTGCAAGTCAACGTTAAGTTAAGTGCATCATGATCACTTCCATTTAAACACACAAGGAGGTCCTTTACGTTAAGTTATGATAAGTTACGTTAAGTTGATCGTGATCCCAGCATAAGGAAAAGATCAACTGTATGGGTCACATTACAAGAAGAAATGTTTTATTGAGTGATGTCATAGAAGGCAACGTGAAAGTGTAAGAGGGAGGGGCCCAGGACCACGAATTCAACGCGAAAATATGAACCTACTGATAAAACAAACTGTTTCAAAATGTCGAGACCAACATGAAGCTAATATCTGCGGGATAAATTTACTTTAACGAAACCTAGCATAACTAAAACCCTAATCTGGTAAACATGTTTTAGGTTAGGATGGGTTACCTTATAGTAAATATCATTTAAAAAAATGGAACAATTTCATATACAACAGTAGTACTTAAGTGTTTTAATATACGGAAAAATAAAAACTTTTACGAGGACCAAGTGTTCTTACCTTGGTCAATTCTGAAGAAGACACCCAAATGACATCTACCAGCAGGAGCACGAATAAGCCTAAAAGCAGCCTCTGGGATTTGTTCAACATGCCGCTAACAGAACCTACATTTAGAGCTACCACTTTAACAATTACGGTCATCCTGCTTTCATGTCTAGCACTTTACCACCATCAACACAAGACGCTGCAAACTTGTAACGCTTCAAGATCTAAATACGCCACGTTATGTCCATTGAACGTAGTGTCGCGTTTGTGAGAGACTTGTTATAATATATAAATACACCGACAATGTCAATTCGAGTAACTTGCATTACAAAGTTCGTCGTAAAGTAACTAAGCACAAATACATATTAAATACCATAGAGTTCAAGGTTCAACTAAATTCACAAAGATGTAACGAATTTTAATCCTCTGTCAAAAGTTACGCCCAGTAGAAATATCCATCCTGTAAAAAAAAAAATGATAACGTCAACAATTCATTTGTTTGAGGATATGCGATAATAATCGATTTATCAACTATTGTGTTTTAACTAGTCGATTCATGTAATTTATATGAATCGATTATTATCTAACAGTAAAATACCATCGAGTTTGTGTTAGTGCCGACGAATGGGAGATTGGGGTTATAATCACGGTTGTATTCTTTTAAATTAGTTTTCAATCTCTCCTTTATTCAAATATGAGTACTATTCCTCAAACTATTTTCCTCATACCGGTTTTTTCCACTCCTTCCCACTAAAATTCGGGTACCTACATCTCTAAATTATGATATACGCAATTCTACCCTATGCGTTATGCATAAATTATTATAAGCTATTGAAATCAATTATTTATTCACCGTTTCGTTCGTGTTTTGTTTGTCCAGCACTACCCAAAATTAATTTTATTGTCAAAATAGATTTTGATATTTATTTGCTGAATTAAAGTGAAAAATTAGTTAATAATTGATAATTAAATAAAAATGAGGAATGTAACCGCCTTTGCGGGGAGAAAGAATGGATTTAGACGCCCTCACCAAGAGCAGACCCGGCTGGATTTCTCGGTCACAGATGAACTAGATTTCATAAGCCGGACATCCATCCTGCATGACCACTTCTTATGATAATTATGGTCACTTAATTCTTCGTGGTAGAAAGGATAGTCTAAAAGACCTTATTTCATGTCATAATTTTATTACGTAGTAAGATTTTGGTAGGATAAAAAGCCATTCCATCTTAATATGAAAGGTTATTTTAAAGTTTTAAGTGGTATTAAATTATTATTTTTAACCATCTGATTTTTTTGAATTTCACTAGTGTTTATAGTTTCATTATAAATATTAAAAGCTGTTTCAAAAACATTTTAAAATAATTATATTTTCTTTAAATATAAATTACGTTTGGTACCTTGTTATTTAAAAAATTGTTTCTTTTATTCATTACATTACATTCCAATATTTATGAGACAGTAGAGAGATTTCTTGCTAATCAAATTACTTGACAAAAATTCAATTTGTATATTTTTTTTTTAAATAATCGATTCTATTTTATCAGTCGTCGATAGTATAGAATGTAAAAATTCATTGATCTCAATAACCGGATAGACATTATTAGTGGCATATATTTTCCAGCCATTGTCTACATAGATTATGTGAGAGAAAGAAATTTTCGGGTATCTCTCTTACACACATACAAGGCAATGGGGCATTTGGACATCGTTCGCTAATTTGGAAGGAATTTTTTTTTTTTTACTAAGCGTGTGTTGTGATTAAAATCCATGTAACACATTCTTGAATGTGATAGAGTGTAGAATTAGATTATTATTCTGCTTCCAGCTATTCTATTGGATTCATTTTTTTTTTCAGTCGTTTTATTTAACAGAAAACTTTAACCATGGCCTTGCATCCTCAAGTAATAAGTTCTGTAATTGTAAGTGAACTTCAACAGCTTAAGTTATCACAGCTATCTCTCCATGAGAAAGTTACAGTTAAAAAAAAAAAAAGAGGTCATTCAACACCTGATACTCTAATATCTCAGCCAGGCAAAAGCAACACAAGAAATATATTCGTTGCTATAATTCTTAATGGTACCAACGGAAAAGTTGGTTTTGCGACTGTGAAGTAAAAAATACACTGTTTTTCTTCCCGTGTTAGCAGCACCCACACTAATTTTAGCTACGAGCATCCAATGCCTTACAGTAAAGATGACAAAATAACCACGCGTTATGCTCTCCTACTTTTCAAAGGGTGTGTGTATCCAGTTTAGGATGGAGAGTAATGAAATGATTAGCCTTCAAAGCTATTTATTTACATATTTTACCACATTAAGAGCTAGCGCGGTGATTACCACATATCGTTATTATAAAAATTTTAACTTATTTTAACAGCTGTTTGATATATTTTTAGACAAACATTATTATGAATCCTCCATGTAGATGGCATTGATGAATACATTATTTTCAATTAAAATCTAGTGGTCTAGTAATATATAATTAATCATTGAAATAACATTATGTGTATTTGATATAAAGATATATGTTTGAATTGAGCTTTGTTTTTAATTGGCACATTGGCTTTTGAGCTTTGGGGGTTTGCTCAATCATTTAGATGTTTTACAACAATGCTAATTTTTTATATATATTATCTCTCAGCTTTAAACCTAGTTACAAAATACTTACCTTTGTAAAGTTTCTTTCTTTCTCCCAGATGGCTGCAGACTACAGCTTGAAAAGTTCAGCCAGAGATGCCCATCCAGTTATATTATAGATATCAACTCGAGATGGGTTACAGCCAACTACGGGATATTAATTAATATTTATCATTTAAGCCAGGGCTCTGTGCCGTCACTCAAGATCGACATAGAGATCGAAAGTTTTGTAGGATCGTCATTTTCGAGCTTCCACTTTATGTACTTAATAATCAATTTTTAAAACGCAATAGTAAGCATTGTCTGTTTGATTGAGTTAATATCAGAATCTTTACTTATAAATCATTCGGTTACTTAAATTGTTAAAAATCAATTTCAATTTTCATATTAGTAATGTAATAAGAGTTTTAAAACCACTTTCGACTGGTATATTTATTCAATATTATCGTCCATTTTGAATTATACCCGATTGAAGTTTGTTACTTCTATTGCCATGACAAAGCAATGAAAATAAAAATAGCTAAGAAGATTACCAAATAATGGAATGATTCTTTCTACTATTTTTACCAGGTCCCTTTCTAAAATAATAATTTATGTTAAATTAAAAATGTAATATCAAAAATACGTTCTATTAAATGTTTTCAAACTTAAGTTTATTTAAAACGCTTATTAATTAATATGTTTAGCTACAAAACTAGCTCTAGTTTAGTTACTATTTAGTTATATAATTGAGTTAGTTAACCTGTTTAAAATCAATGCTCATCTTATTTATTGCCATACATATTTTAAGAAACTTACCACATTTATATTAATAAAGCGCTTACTATTTAATATTATTTGCTAGAAATATTTTTTTTAAATTTTAAAGTATTAGCATCAACTTTTATAAGCATTAAATATTAAATTGAAGTAAATTTCTCAATAAAATAATGTCTAATGAGAGCTTGTACAATGTGCATGTTAAACTCCGCATAGAGGAATAGAAATGGAACAGAATACGTGATTATACACTATTACACTAAGGAATAATAAATGAAATACGAAACACTTCAAATCTCTAATTTTTTATGATTCTTATGTTTTCTTATACAGTAAATTAAGTTACTGAAGCATATTTTGGGGAAATATTAGCTTATTAAATTTAAAACATCGACTTTATTAACTTTTTATTAATACAGTGTAGAAACATTCTACAATAATGTATAGTGATGGTGAAGGAAGCCAAAATGAAAGGATATTTAGGAACAAACACACTTCTCTCTTTATTTCTTCTTACACTTTTACATTTCTAACTTTTTCAAACTTCCAGAGTTGCACATTGTTTTGAATTTTTGGAAATATTTATTTTGCATATAAAAATAATTTAATGAAAAAGTAATATTCCCAAAAATTCAAACTAATGTGCAACTGGGGAAGTTTTAAAAAAGTGGAAAGTGTAAAAGTTTAAGAAGACATGAAGAGAGAAGTATGTTCAGAGCCCTGCTTTTATGGTGAATAAAAAAGCCCAATTTCGTTTTTAAGTTTCCCAAAAGCGGCGAATTACAAAAATCCTATTTTTGCGACGAAATTATCGAATTAAGACAAAAGCGTTAAAAAAAAGTAGTCTTTACCAAACTTTCGTGATTAAGATGACTTTGTTGGGTTAAAACTAGACTTCCAGGACAATGTTTGAAACAGGTAAACTAAACAAAGTGAAAACCAAAAATTACATTTTGTTTGGACAAAACGGTAAAAAAAAACACTAGTCCGCAAAAAAATGTGCTGTTAACTTATTAAAAAAGTAAGATTTAGCGGCAGCTGGTCCGGGAAAAGTATGTACAAGTCACAAAGACAAAATATTACACAAAAATTATATTGTTACTTCACAAAAATTGTGACTATATTTTTAAATCTCAATTTAGGCTAGAAAAATACAAAATAACTACTCAACCTCACCAAACTGCAACATACAGCTGACTAAACTATACCTAGAAAAATATTGTTCTGAATCTGCATTTGAAATCGGCAGCCACAACGCTTGCAAACACTTTGTTGCGAAGTCACTGAACATACTGTCTGTCTTCAGCCCTAGCAGCACATTCTCAATTTTTAAACTTTTGATGCCATCACTCTCTTCCATCAAAACTTTCAATTTTTTTTACACATTTCAATGTAGAAAAAAAGACAAATCTCCATCGTAGTTGACAAAAAAGGGCAGTACTTTAAAATTAATCTTAACCTGCTCTATGTTAGGCATACTCCTACTTATGAATATTGGAAAATTAAAAATGCAATTTTCAAACTTAAAATATTTATTTTTCAATATCCCAAAATATTAGCGCGAATGCCGAAAATCGTGGACATAGTTTAAAATCGCGAATATCGCGCTAAAACGCCGATTTCGCGAATTATCGTGACAATTCTGACCATATATTTGCAATCAGGGTAACCTGAAATGTGAACAACTGAAAGAAAAAATGCCATATCTAACATTCGCGAATTATCGCGATCTCCACAAACGCAGGGCTCTGAGTATGTTATTAACCAGGTCTAACCTAACTATCCCTTCAGGTTGACTTCCTTCACTAATACTTACTTTACATCACTGTACAGTGTTTCTACACTATCTTATCATATATTTCCAAGCCATCATGCAGTGTTTATTAACTTTGTTTTGGTGTAATTTTAATGGCCTTAAAGACATGAGTGTGAAACCATTTTAATTATTTATTTTGTTATTAGATTTTTATTTGAGTGCAGTTCTTATTTTTAAATTGTGTTTTATAAGTGTTATTTCAAATTTAAAAACGGATATTTCTATTGCTCACAGACCCCTAATTAAAGGATATTTATTTGGTTAATATTTTAAATTATTATTAGCACCACGTCTTACTACCCGTTCGAGTTATACACTCTTACGCTAATGTGTAATGTTAGGGTGATTGTGAGATGAAATGAAGGACCTACAGTTTAACGTGGAATCCGAACCACGGTGGAGGCCTGGCACTCCCCACATTCACAAGATGTCTTGTCAGAGGTGAAGGAAGGGTTTGGTAATCAGATAAATCTGTGCCTGGACCGAGGATTGAACCCCGGCCGCCAGCATAGAAGTCTGACACCTTACCCCTAGACCACCAGGTCACCTTAATATTTTAAAGAATTATAGGTTCAATTTACAAAATATATATTTATTTGATAGATTATGATAATTTGAAATAACGTTTACAATGGCACTAATACATTAAAGTAGATAACAAGCAAATTCAAACACAATAAATATAATATACAAAGACGTTAATGTATTCATACGTCATGTCTTGTGATCTACAGTTGTCACTTTTACATAGAGATATTATCAATACCATTAACATAACAAAAATAATATAGAAAAGAATATTCATAAAAGTTTAAATATTGAATACATCCCATCTAAATATGCGAGGGTTTTCATGTGTTTGTCCGGACGTCCTAATTGTTTTTAATGACCATGGCAGAACTCGGTATATACCAGTCAAAGCCAGAAGTTTGGCAACAATGGCTTTATGAGCCAAGTGAAAATTACAAAGAGAAATGACTGAAATATAGTGTGAACTTAAAGAACCCGGAAATATACCAAGTTTATGGAAGTGATTACGATACAAAATCAGAATTTGAGGTTTTTAGGTGTTTAGCGTGCAGAGGTCTAAGAGAAGACCAAAGTGTGGGTGGTAAAGGAAGTAAGGAGGAGATGACTGGGCTAAGGTGGATGGGAGAGAGAAGTCTGGAGGAGATGACTGGGCCAAGGTGGAGGGAGAGAGAAGTCTGGAGGAGATGACTGGGCCAAGGTGGAGGGAGACGTAGAGAGGACAATGTTCCAAACAGACCCGGCCGATGATGATGATTATTTGACGTGCAGTTTCTGAACCGATTTGTTTTATCAGCACACAGCTTTAAAGTTTACAATCCAAACACAACTAAACACATCGAGGTGCCGAAGAAGGGAACAGTTGTGCCCTGAAAATTAAATAATTACCGTATTTACCCGAATATAAGTCTAAGGGCCAGTTTCATAGTCAAATTTAGTACGCCTCAAGTGCGGCGCAACACTAAGTACATGACGACACCTACCTAAACCAGACTGGAATGGGCCATTCTCGCATTGGAAACTGGCCCATTCCATTCTTGGTTTAGGTAGGTGTCGTCATGTACTTAGTGTAGCGCCGCACTTGAGGCGTACTAAATTTGACTATGAAACTGGCCCTTAGACTTATTTTCAGTTTTTGACCTTGAAAAGTCGGGGGTCGTCTTATATTCGCGCACGAAGAAAAATGGTGTAAGGTCAACATTTGTATGTTGTATAATACTAATAAACCAGTATATGTTTATTTTACAAATAAAAGGCATGTACTTGTTTAAATTCTAACACAAACCAGCATTTTTTTCATTTTAGTAGATATTCACACAGTTAAATATTACATGTATGTTATTTTCAGCAATTACAAAACAAGTGAAGGTGATGATGACTGACAAAAGTTTTTTGGTGTGTTTTAAACTAGTATTATATTAAAACACAATATTTTATAATACTATTATAATAATTGATTCGTCCATGTGATAATGATGTTACTCAGAATAAAATATGCATTCCAGCAATGAAAATTTAATCAATGTACTGTATATGAATAATATTTATTGATAGTATTATTTTAATTTTTATTGTTGGTGAGTAAATATTGACCAATCTAAAGATTAATAAAAAGTTTTTCTCCTAATTTCAAGTTCTCAAAATAAGTATCGTCTTATATTCAGGTAAAATATGGGTATGGATTTTGTATCTAAATGTTCGCTTTGAGGCCTACAGTTTTCTTGTGTGTAGGCCCTTAACCTTTTATCCTCCTTTAAACGGTTAATCAAAAATTAAGTAAATATGACTTAATTTAAAACAGTTTTTGAAGATGCAATAAAAATTTTTTCGTGATATTAAGGCCCAATTCTTGATTCTTTTGGAAACGAGTCGAAGGTTAGTGATATCCTTGAAAATTAAAAGCTACTGTATGTAACAACGGAACTGAGGACAAACATTTGAGAGGTTCCGTCTAAAAGTTGAAGTATCTGTTCTTCTGAGAGAACGGTAGACAGACCCCGGAAAGGTTCTTCACCATCTCCATCAGATGGACAGCGGGGACATCGGCGAGATAGTCCTTCGTATCAGGATGATGATCAGGATAAATCGGGACAAAGACCACTACAGGCGTCGGCCGAGACTCACCCAAACTAGAAAAGGCGGTAATATATATATATAGACACATTTTACCACAGCTTCTTACTACCCAATCAAGTTATTTGCCTATGTATTAATTACCCTGATGGGGTAAAGATGAGTAAGGTTGAATTTAGAGGAAGTGTACCCACATTTGTGGAAAGAGGAACTAGGAAACACCCTCTGTTCAGCCCACCGGGATCAAACCTTGCTCTCTCTCTGTGATGAGCAGTCTAGTCTATTGAGAGTATAGCACCATAGACCATGCGGTCATCGAGGTGGGCAAAATTAAAGTGCTGTAGAATCGAATCAAATCCGTTGTTTTACGAATCCGAATTTCTAATTTAACTTCGAATCCGAATCTTGGAAAAAATTATGAACATAAGAGGAAATATAATATTGTAGAATTCAAATAGTAATGAAATGTTAACATTCTTTCTTATAATACATTCATTATAACATTCATACATTCAGTTACATGATAAATTACTGGTCTGGGGTCTAGTCATTTAGTTCCTCCTATCATTATGTTGATTAAGCGGCAACAATAAGATGTAATAGAGCAATGAAACAAATTACAATTTAAAAAAGTTAACTTCAGTGCAATATTTAGTCAAATCTCCTTGAATATTTGACAATTCGAAGTGTCCACCCCTGTAAGTATCTAAGGTTGCAATAATTGGCTGCACTTATGGTTTAATAAAGGCTTTTTTATGGTGTTGGGGAGGGGGATAAATCAGACTATTTCCCAGTTCCAAAATTTCACACACAAACGACGGAAATCAAAATTGATTCTTACCTCTTTCTAACCCAATTATTAACTAGACTTTGGAGGTGGCTATTAAAGAGTCTCTTGCGCAGGCACACACCGAAAAAAAGGAGTTTATTGGTCCTCTTCAAAAATGTCATCACGGTTTCCTCCATCAGTTTGTCTGTGTTGTTTGCTATCGACAAGTAGACCCGCTGTAGTTTAGGACAACTGGACAACGCATCCAGCAGGTAATCAAACCTACCGATGTACGATTGCTCTAATCTAGAAATGAAATATTAATATCACACAAGTATATATAAATTAGAAGCGACGGTGATGAGATGAGGACAAGGCCAAGAAAGGTGATAGAACCGGATGGAGTAGATTTGAAAGAGAACAAGGCTAAGAAAGGTGATAGAACCAGATGGAGTAGATTTGAAAGAGGACAAGGCCAAGAAAGGTGATAGAACCAGATGAAGTAGATTTGAAAAAGAAGCAAAGAGCGTGAAGTATTTGGGTAAAGTTATTGAGAAAAAAGGGGGTAGTAGAGAAGACAGTGAGACAAAGGGCATCAGGGTGAGGTTTCCTACCAGCTTGTAAGAGAGCTACTTTGAAAAAGAGAAGTTCCCCCGAAGTGTAAGGAAGCATTGTTCATATCCCCCATTAGCAACGTATGCATTGGGAAATTGAAACTTTGGGTAAAAGAGAAACGAGGAAATAAGAGGAGTGCATGGAAATGGGAAGTCTTCTCATCAGAATAGATAGGATTAGGAATGAGGATGTAAGGTCAAGAGTTGAAGTACATGGGATAGTTGGGGAAGCTAGGATGAGATGGAATGGACACATAATGAGATGGAAGAAGAAAGAATTCCATGAAGATTAATGAATATCAAATATGTAGGGTAGGGACAACATGGGAGATCAATAAAAAGATAGGAGGAACTGATAGCAAGTGTGCAAGTGAGAGTAGAAAGAACAGATTCTCTAATGCCAATGACACTCAAACGCACCCTGTTTTTATAGAGATGTTCAAAGAGGATCAAATGTGCGTCTTAGATTCGAAGAAATACGGTATTATAATATTTACCTGAAATCTTTTAGGTTGTTGCAATTCCCAAGAGCCGAGCATAAGTTACGGATGTAACTGCACATCCCGTTGAGGCCCAGATTGCACAAACGAAGAGACGACAGTTTGATACAATGAGTGGTTATCTGGAAAAGTGAGGAAAAAATATATATTATTGTATTAAAAGTTAGTCGAATAATGTAAACATTTTACTTCTTGCAACTTTGTCATGGATCATTGACTTTTGTTTATTTAAAAATAACACAATGTTTTGATTTAGACCAGGGTCTAGACTAGGGGCAGGCAAAAGGTCGATCTAGCAGCAATTTACAGTCGAGAACTTAAAAAAACTACCACATCACGAAAAAGCAAGCTTACCTTGCATTATTTCACTATGGTACAGCTCATAAGATAGGGTCATAGTGTAATCAGTCAAGGTAAGACTGCTGCTACCTTGCTTGGTTACACTATGGTGTAGCTTATAAGATAGGGTCATATTGTAATCAGTCAAGGTAAGACTTCACATTTCAGGGTAACTGGGTGCACATTTTATAGGGGTGTGCGAAGTACCCTTTTTCAATTCAAAAGTTACTCAAATTGGATATAAAAAATATTCTCAAAGCCGAATCGAGTTTCGAATCTTTTCGTTTAGTTGTTTTAAGCTTGAAAAATTATTATATTGTGGGTATTTATTTTACTTCATGCACTAACATTACTTGTAAAATATTTTATTGCACAATTGTTTGTAATATTCCGTTTTAATCTGACAAAGCAAGCATGTAATTATATTACTTCGGATTTTATTCATACGGATATTAACTTGTAACGTGCAGAAAAAATTAGAATAGCTATAAATAAAATATAAATGGAGTATTTTAGCTGTCGATATTTTTATTGGTGAAGCTTTTTAAGCCAGAATTGAGATCAAAGCTGATTTTTGTTTCAAAGTCAAGTCAAAGTTTCAAAGTTTCACACGGCCTTAACATTTTATTTATTTTATGTGTTTTCTATAAAGGCAGAAGAAACACAAGTATTGAAGGAAATATTGAATTTCAGGAATAAATACAAGATGTTTAGATGTATGGCTAGTATATTTATCTAAACAAGACCGCAATATATACCTGTATTAAAACTTTTCCATCTAGAATGTCTATGTTTTGAAGCGTCAACTTCTCTAGTTTCTTCAGTTGACTAATGCAGGAAAAATTGTTGTTTAGTAGGAGCAGGGAGTAGCTGTAACAAGTCAACACCTATCATTAAACTCCCAACTCTAATGGAAATAGAGATTTCTTCAGTCTTCTACTTGGGCCGACTACTATTTTAGGAATCCGGATCTCCACTTTACCTATGAATCCAAATTTTGGAAAAAACTTTGGAACATAAGAGGGAATATAGATATAATATAAAACACAAATAGTAACTAAATGATAACATTCTTTCTTATAAGCCATTCGTTATAACATTCACACATTCAGTTAAGTGTTAAATTAATGGTCTGGGTGTTGGTTGTTGATTGCATCTTATAATTATAATTGGTTCTGAAACAATAATAAGCAGTATGAGAGCTCTAACCCCAATTAAAATTTAAAGATTGGTTTTATTTTTAAAGATTTGAGAACATAATGGAACCAAGCAAGGTAGCAGTCTTACCTTGACTTATTACACTATGACCCTATCTTATAAGCTACACCATAGTGAAACCAACCAAGGTAGGTTTTATTACCTTACATGCTGGACAAAGGATACATCACAAATTTAAAAAAATACATATTAATTTTTTTTTGTGTAATTGAATTATAAGTTGTGATAATTAACTGTATATATTAGATTCATTGTCGAATAAAACATTTTTTCAAAAGGATTTTAGTGTCAATAAACAAAATATATTTTTTCTGAACATTAAATAAATACAAAATTTGAGCTTCAAATAGAACATTTCTTGATTGGCGATTGCTTTGAATTAGAAAAACAAACTCGATAAACACTTTAATTTATGAGAAATATTAAACAAGCGTCAGCGGCCAAACATTCTATGGAGTCACTCTCGTATTAAGAGTGGGCCTACTGAAGCCTGGAAGATAGGTGTTCGAATCTCGGTCAGGTGTTTCCCTAAATGGTTTCCAACTCACTTTCACCGCAAAAACGGATAAATTTAACCCGGGTGTCTACCGAGTTGGAGCAAAAAGATTAGCAATCTTTCGGTGACTTTTTTTTTTTAACACAAAATTCCTTCGGTTAACCAGTGAACATTATATAAAGCATACATAGGCATAACGCACTCACACGCGACATTAAACTTCAACTAGATGGTGAACGTTAACTTTGCCCAGGTTATCATGGTAAAAAATATCGGGCAACTTGCGGCTAACGCATGGCATCATGGGTAGTGAATGGTTCGACTTTCTATACGTTGTTACGATGCGAGGGGGAAAATTAAACAAAAATATTTTCGTGACTTTATGACCAAAATATTGAAAATTCGTGTATTTTCAGATACTTTAGTGACTAGAAGACACCCTGTGATTACCTCTAAGATTTATACTTCCTCATCATTATCTCATTAGAGTTAACTATCATATATGCATGTAAACTGAAAAGGTATGCAGGGATAAAAAAGGAAAAAAAAACCAACCCACCAATTGTTCAAGCAGGTCCTCATCTCCAGCTCGTATAGGTCGGGGCACCTGGTCACCAGAGTTTTTAGAACCCCTTCATATGTGCCCAGATCCTTGTGGTGCGACAAACGGGGCAGATGCCTTCCAAGGCGAGACTCCCTCGGGGTTTTTTGATAAGTTACTAGGCAGTCGCCTGGTTTTGAAATAATTGATACACCAATCATTAGAACCTCGAGTTTAGTGCAGGTTTCAACAAAACAATATTTTGGTAAGACACAGATACAAGTTAGTGTCAATATTAACCTAGTTTTTATTACAAAAAAAAAAAAAAAGTGACCAAAATACATAATAATACTTGGCTGACCTGGCGGTGTAAGGGTAAAACTTCTGTACTGGGGGCCCGGGGTTCAATCCTCGGTCCCGGCACAGATTTATCTGATCACCAAACCCTTCCTTCACCTCTGACAAGACGTGTATTAATCACAACTTGTGAATGTGTGGGATACCAGGCCTCCACCGTGGTTCGGATCCCACGTTAAATTGTAAATCCTCAATAAATAATAAAATAATAAAAATTAAATAAAAATAATACTTAACTCTGCATCTTACTACCTGTTCAGGCTTTACGCTTAAGTAATAATTATTCTAATAGGTTAGGAATTGGGAAGGTTAAATATAGAGGAAATGAACGCACATTTGCACGAGGGGAGAGCAGAATACTATTTAGGAAAAACCACCCCCAGTTAACCTGAGCAAGATTCGAACCTCGATCTCCCTGTCCTCAGCAGTCTAGCTCAACACAAAACTAGCGTGTTATCCAAGTATGTCACAGAGGCAGTAGATGTGTTTAGTTTAATTTTCTACACACGGTAATAAATATAAAAAGTTTGTGAATATCTCTGTCATGAGAATTGTGGACTTTTTTGAGCCGGGGACGAACCAACTTCGGTGGCTACATGGTCCAAGGTGCTACTCTTGCGGTAAACTAAAACTGCCGATGACGGAGCTAATGAGGTTTGAATCTCGGTCGGATGTACAGAGGGTGGGATTTTTCATTACTGGTTTTTCTAATATTCCTCCACTCAAATGCGGTTACACTTCCTCTAAGTATATAACCTTCCTATTCCCTAAAAACTTTATCGTAATTACTACACAAGTTTATAACCCAAATAGGCAGTAAAACACTGTGCAAAAAAAAAAAAAAAAAAAAAAA
>CABFVZ010002253.1:66261-89461 GCA_902151445.1 Timema monikensis | reverse complement strand
TGTTTTTTTTTTTGTGTTTCCTCTTTTAAGAAGTTGTGTTGCGCGTTTCACACTCCCTCACTGATGAGTTCCGATAGAATGAAACCTAGGCCGGGGGATTGGGAAGTGACAATTGATTTTCTTTAAGAGGCAACCATTAATTCTTTGGTCCAGTGTCAGCAGTGTGAAGTGTGAACAGTGTGAAGTGTGAACAGTGTGAAGTGTGAACAGTGTTGTTCTTTTCATTGTAAAATCCATTTTGTGTTCGTCCCTTTTATATGTTTCTATCCACCTTTATTCTACCTTCTTACAAATATGATTAAGTGGATGTGATAGTGATATAATTAATGGATTATAAGAAAGAATGTTAACATTTAGTAACCATTTGTATTTTATACTATTCTATTTATATTTCTTATTATGTCCATAATGTTTCTACCAAAATTTAGATTCGAAGGTAAATAGGAGATTTGAATTTTTTTTTAAATAATGGATTCGATCTAAGAATTAACACTTACGGCTTAGGATGCAAGAGACGACAGACAGTCTGTGAAGGTTGACCAACACATCCGGGAAGATGAGGAGATCAGAACAACATGAATCGATCCTGATCTCCCGCGGATTTTCACCAACAAAATAGATCGAAGAAAGAGGATCCTGGAACATGAAAAAAAAAAAAGTTGACGGCTGTTGGGGTTTCGATTCTATGTTAAATATGATTGTTTAAAACCAAACCATTTACTTTTTTTTAGCATCGCGTCTTAATGTTAGAAATTTATCTCTTTTTTTTCCATCCATGACTTTTTCCATCCTGTGGTCAGTTTTTTATTCCAAGCCATATATTTTCCACTACCGGCTTGCTAGGGCTGTCATAGCTTTAAATACCTTATAATATAACTTAAAGATTAGGACAGACACAACATCCAGTCCCCTGAGTATTAATTCATCACCGTGAAAAGGGTAAACCCATATTTCACCAACGATACGTTTTTCGGCCATGTCGGCAATCGAACCCGGGAACTCTTAGCTCAGTAGAGAAACAGACACGTTACCGACTGAGCTATGGTGTAAGATTTTAGAACTATATCTTTCTAAGGAAAACCAATTTTCTTTAAGATGCAACCATTATCTCTTTGTCCAGTGGCAGCAGTGTAAAGTGTTAACTGTGTTCGTTCCTTTTATATGTTTCTATCCACCTCTCCTGTACCTTCTTACAAATATAATACACATTTGAGCCTAAAGAATTCTTATATTTAAATCACTCATTCAGATTATAAGCCTATGAACTATTGTTTGAAAAAAAAAATTGTGCTATTTAACCTGTACTTTCTGAAATTATTTATTAAAAGAGAACCCTTGCTTCACCTGTGACAAGACATCTTGTGAATGTGTGGAATACCAGACCTCCACCGTAGTTCGGATCTCACGTTAAACTGTAGGTCCTCCATTTCATCTCACTATCACCCTACCATTACACATTAGCGTAAGTGCATATAACCCGAATGGGTAGTAAGACGCAGTGCTAATAATAATAATAATAATAATAATAATAATAATAAAAGAGATTTTCTGTGAGTGAATGCTAAAGAATCTACAAATTTTGCCGGTAAAGCTATTTCCACACATCTTCCAGGGTTCTTCCTAACCTTAACAATCGACACGGGACTGACGGCTTTACTTACTTTCCCTCCAAAGGAAGTTGTGCTACGGTTTGTTTATAGCTGAAAAAATGTATGATTACAAAAAAGCCTTCTGATAAGTCCAAAGTTACCACCGTATGATTAGAGTAACTACTTACATGATGACGGATGCTGTTGTAAGACAATCGCTTCAGCTTAGGATAACATAAATTGTCGAGCGTGGGCGGCGTACACATCGGAAGCAGCTTAAGGCTCAAAGTGTGGGACTGGTCAACATATAGGCTGCACGTTTGAGGAAGACTGTTCAGTCTCAAAGACACGTGGCCATCATATATACCCAAAGTCTTGATTTGGTCCACAGGGATTGGCATAGAGCGACCAAATTCAACTGAGGAACAAAATTAAACTTTTGTTTTAATAAAAAGGACAAAAAGCGTCAATCTAATGTTGATAAAAAAAAGTAAAAAAACACTTATTTTTAGGCTAGCTAATTTTTTTTAAAAATTATAGCAGCGCGCCTTACTAAAAGTTTGGGTTATACACTTAATTACTAATTACACTAATGGGTTAAGAATTGGGATGGTTGAATTTAAAGGAAGTGAACCAACATTCGCGTGGAAGGAGAGTGGAAAAACCACCCCCAGTTCACCTGAGCGAGATTTTAATCTCTATCTCTCCGTCCTCGGCAGTCTAGCTCAACACGAAACCAGCGCGTTAGCCAACTACGCCACCGTGGTGGGTTTTAGGGTAGCTAAACTACTTCTATTAAACTTAGCTTTTTGGGATTACCCTCCTTTCCTTCTTTGATGCACCTTGTAAATAGAGAAATCTGGAGACATATATATACAGTAGTCTCTCGGGAACTAGACATTCTGTGTATCTCAACATGCACACGTGCACACAGTTGTTGGCGCCAGTCATCACAATCCAAGGTCATTCAACAGTATAACCTCTCAGTTTGTGTAACTCGAGTGTAACAGTCGTGTTGTGGTGTTTTTACAAGTGCTGTGTTTGTTAGTTTTACAATTCAGTAATGTTTTATTCGAATAAATACATTAATATATGTACAGTAGTGTACTGCATTTCTGTATATTACAGGTTATATATTGTACTGTATGTATATTACTGTTATACTGTACAATACTACAGTGAAGTATAAATTGTACATATAATATTCCCGACATTGCCGAAAATGTATCAGTGGTGAAATATAGGTTTACCCTTTCACAGTGAAGAACTAACGGCTTGGGGACTGGACGTTGTGTCTGTCCCTAGTCTCGAGTCAAATTATAAGTCATGTGACTCTACGATAGGCACTTCTTGAACCAAATGATTATAACAACACAAGACTTTTAAACAGCCCCCCCAGGTCATTAATTTACCACTGTGAAATGGCAGAACCACATTTCATAAATGATACATTTTTTCGGTCATGCTGAGAATCGAACTCAAGACCATGAGCTAAGTAGGCAAAGATAATGGCGACTGAGCTAAGACGTCAAGACTGATAGAAACAAAAATAGGAATAGATTAAACACGTCTCTCGAGTGAAAGCATCCCAGTTCACACTTCACACTGCTGTCACTGGACAGAGAGGAACACACTTCACACTGCTGTCACTGGACAGAGAGGAACACACTTCACACTGCTGTCACTGGACAGAGAGGAACACACTTCACACTGCTGTCACTGGACAGAGAGGAACACACTTCACACTGCTGTCACTGGACACAGAGGAACACACTTCACACTGCTGTCACTGGACACAGAGGAACACAGTTCATGCTTCACACTGCTACCACTGAACAATTTTGACTTTTATGTCTTATAATTTTTATTTAAATTCCTTGAAATTATCAGATTTTTTTTTTTTACATCCATAAATTCCTGGACTTTTCCTGTGTCGTTAACCTCTTCTTACCCCCCTGAACCGCCAGAATAATTAATGTGGTTGTTTCTTACCTGTCAATGACGAGTTGACTCTCTTATCGTGGTCCACTAGAACCAGCCGGTGCTCCAGTTTCTGGAGGTGTAGCGCAATACTGGTCTGATGTCTGTAGACACACTCGCACTCTGGTCCAGATAAAACGAGTTTCTCCAAATTGGTGGAAAAACAAACCTTGTACATGGTCGTCACCTCATCAGTGAACAAACGAGCGCAGAACCGACAAACACACTGGGACAAATAAATAATACATAATAATGGATTAAAATTAGGGATGTCAAACTAAACCTTCGATATCCTCGATTCTTACTACAGTCAACTCTCGATTCTACGACCCTGGGAATAGCGCCCCTCTCGAAGTAACGACCTTTTTTTGGGGAACCGTGAAAAATGTGGGGAAAAAAGGTTGAAAAGTTTAAGAAAATCGGCTGTAAAATGTGTTTGTTGCATTTATTTAGGTCGCTTCGTTGCAATTATCTTTGTGAGCGCTGTATTACTAGTAACTGGGGTGGGTCAGGTATAAAAACAGACACCACCTCATCAATGCCAGCCAATAGCACTTTACTCTGTCCACCCCCTCCCACAAGCAAGACAATGTTTCCCCGCGCGCGACTGCCGCTACATCACGCGCCAGGCTTGCTTTTGCCATTGTTATTTTGATTCTCGATTTGGTTACTATTTTGGTTTGATTTTGTGAACAATTTTTGATGACCCACGCTATTTGTTGTCTAAAAAATAGAATTTTTTCGTATGAAGGTCAAGGGTGGACCAAAATCTGTTAAAATTCCAATAACGACCCCTTAGAAATAACGACCCTTTTCCAGGGAACCGTGAAAGGTCATAGAGTCGAGAGTTAACTGTTGTGTCGAAAGAATCGAACTTAATATTACGATTCTCTATAATTCGATTCTTACCTCACAACGAAAGTACAGGTAACTAAGAAAATGGCAGAATTCATAACAAGTAGTAATCGAAAATCTCTGATATTAGTTTATTTGTCGTTATTTGCTATTATATCGTGGTTCAGTTAACCACCATATCTGGTGAATTCAAAAGATTTGTTTTCGATAAATGTTTGTCATGGGTAACTTTTTTTAAATCATTTGACTTTATGAGGCTTTACTTGAAGATAAAAATACACGATTACTAATGTAATCCCCAATTATTTTATTAATTCACATATGAACAAGGGAATCGAAGCTGGGATCTTTGGTCTATTATGCAAATGCTTTAAACATTGAGCTATCCGACGGAAGTCTTGCCGTGCCCAGAGTTAATTCTCCACTCTTATTTTAAGGCATAGTCTGTGAAGGACGTGTGGAAATTGTCAGCTACAAATGAAGGAATATGATATTTAGACATGGCTAGAACTGTAATAACAATATATTATTATTATTATTATTAGCACCACGTCTTACTACCCGTTCGGGTTATACGCACGCTAATGTGTAATGGTAGGGTGATTGCGAGATGAAATGGAGGACCTACAGTTTAACGTGGGATCTGAACCACGGTGGAGGCCTGGCATTCCCCACATTCACAAGATGTCTTATCAGAGGTGAAGGAAGGGTTTGGAAATCAGATAAATCTGTGCCGGGACCGAGGATTGAACCCCGGCCGCCAGCATAGAAGTCTTGACACCTTACCCCTAGACCACCAGGTCACCCATAATATTTTAAACAGTGGCGGAAAAGAGCTACATATACCAGCAGTGTGAGACAAAATCTCAGACAAAAGTTGTGAAATTAACTAACGGCGAGGGGCGGGAAATTACCCTTGGCACGGGACGACTCCTGGATAGCTTAGTGGTCAAGAGTATTAGTGCACATAGCCAAAGGTTGCAGGTTCAATTCTCGTGTTCAGGTGTCAATTTAAATTTGTGTTTAGAAAAAATAAGATAACAATAGGGCCCCTGTACCCAATCGATTCAGTTATCCGCGGTTTACCGCTGCCCAATTTTATTTATCTTTAATTAAAGGAAAAAATGGTCTTTTAAGTCACAATGCCAACACCAACAGCGCACTTCATCTCCTCATAGTGTGCGTAGCGCTATCATCGTCATCATCACCGCCAGTGATCGTCGCAACTAGAAGAACGGAGACCGTACACTATAGTGTATAGTACACGTTTTTATTACTTTATTTAATGTTGGTAATGTCTTACTGTGAATAATTTATAAATTAAACTCTACCGTATTTATGTAGGTTCCATGGATATAATCTTATATTATAATAGTTTGGTATTATCCGCGGTTTGACGTAATCGAGGCAGATCTAGGAACGTATTAACCGCAGATATCGGGGCCCCTACTGTACTATGAAAGAATCTGAAGTAAATAAATCATACGTTTGGAAAAAAAGAACTGGATTTATAATATTATAATGAAACATTTTAAAAAGAGTTGGGTCAAATTCCCTATTTTACGAATTTGAATCTCCAACTTAACTTCATATCTTGCATCTCAGCATTCTCGAATCATTAAGGAGACTCTAGGATATATTTTTTTAAATTTTAATTTGGTATTTGTTTTAGAGCTTAAGATATAATAAATTATAACGAAACATGTAAACATTTAGTTATTATCGACTAGCCCCGTGGTCTAGCGGCCCTGAATGCCTGGCACCAGATCCAGAGGTCCTGGGTTCGATCCCCGGCGCTTTCCAATTGTTCTGTGAAGCAGTGGGCCTGGAACGGGGTACACATAGCTTTGAGAGGACAATTGAGGAGCTATTTGGTTAAAGAAGTAGCGGCTCCAGTCCTAGAAAACTGGGATTAGAGGCCGGAAGGTTTGTTGTAGTGATCACATGACGCCCTCTACCCACCGAAGTTGGCACTATCTTTACCAACAGACAACAGCTGCTTGGTCGGTATGACTAGATTGAGAGCTGATGCTGTGAAGTTTTTTTTAGTTACTATTTATATTTTATTCTATGTTCATTTTTTCTAAGATTCGGATTCGTAAAAATAAAAAAAAATAAAAAATAGTGGCTTTGATCAAACTCTTTTCTTTACGGATGTTTATACCCAGAGTTCTCGAAGTTCCGTCATCAAGGACAAGAATTTGTTGAGTACTCGCTGAGAGTGAGTTGATCCCTTGGTCGGAAAGAACAGGAAACAGAACTCCAGGCGCTCCAGGCACTCCCTTAGCGTCTCCACCTCCGCTTCTTGGTACAAAGAGTCGTACGTCAGCGACAAACGAGTCAGCTGCAACAAGTTTTGAGAGTGGAATTTTACATTTTTACATATACCTGTTCAAGAAAATATACAATTTGAGATACTTTTTATGTTCTCTCGACACCTCAAAGAGAGAGTATTGTGATTGTAAAAAAAAAATTAAAAGATTTTGTTAAATGTTTAAGTTTCATGTTCTCAGCCTAGAAATCAAAAAAGTTGTTTTTGTAATACTGTCTCGGGCTAGAACCAAAACTATTATATTCTGATCGGGCTAAGACTTGATATCTGGGGTGTTGATAAGGTCCCCGAGAGGGGTTTTTGAAATTAAAAATCCAACCCTAAATTTAAGGGTAGTTTACTGAAGCCGGGCAAAAATAGATAAAATAAATTTTATCAAAATTCGCTTTTAACAATTTGGAATTAATTTCGTATCTAGACACTGTTTATCATTAACCTAACAAGATGAGAATTCTCATTTCCTCATGAAAATGAGGGTATTTTATATGGACATGAAATGAGGATGGAAATGAGCAGATGCGAAGAAATTGTTGGAAATGAAGTATGAGGAGAAAGAGACTGCAAGAGAAGCCTAGAAGGAGATGGAAGGAGCAGATAACTAAAAAAGTGTTTAAGTGAGAGGAGAATAATGGGAGAAATTAAAGGAGGAAGCGAGGTAGAAGGATAGAGGAAGATGAAAGCATTTTAATAAAGTGATCCGAGCACCAGGAGAACCGGTGGACTGAATTAAAGAGGAAGTGTACTCACATTTTAATGGAGAGGGGAACAGAAAACTACAATGTCACAGATGACATGTAAGTTGGTGGTTGCATGGTCCGATATAAAGCCACTCCCGCCAGTGACAAAAGTTCAAATACTGGTCGGATGTATTAAGGCTGTTTTTTTTCCCTTCCTAAATGGTATCCCAGTTGCACGCCATGCAAACGTGAGAATGTTTTCCGTAAATTATTATTATTATCACCGCGTCTTACTACCCGTTCAGGTTATACACACTTATGCTAATGTGTAATGGTAGGTGTGATTGTGAGATGAAATGGAGGACCTACAGTTTAACGTGGGATCCGAACCACGGTGGAGGCCTGGCATTCCTCACATTCACAAGTTGAGATTAATACAAGTCTTGTCAGAGGTGAAGGAAGGGTTTGATAATCAGATAAATCTGTGCCGGGACAGAGGATTGAACCCCAGACCCCGGCACAAAAGTCTGACACCTCACCTCTAGACCACCAGGTCACCTATTTTCACTAAAGTTCTACCCGGCTCAACCCACTAGCGCAGTAAATGTATGCATATAACCCAGACAAGACTATCTTATTTATTTTGTTTTTTATTTATTTAGCACCATGGCTTACTACTAGTTCGAATTATACACTTAAGTACTAATTATGCTAATGGATTAGTAATTGAGAAGGTTGAATTTAGAGGAAGTGAACCCGCATTAGCGCGGAGGGAGAGTGGAAAATCATTTGGGGGGAAAAAAACATGACCCTAAATTCAAACTTTGATCTACCCGTCCTAGGCAGTCTAGCTCAACACGAAACCATCGCATTAGTCAACGACGCCACCGAGGTGTCTGTATCTTAAGACACAGGGAGAGGGGTAATATTGTAGATGGAAAACAGCTTCCAAAACCACTTTCCCCAGGATTCGAACCTAAACCTCTCCCCAGTTCAGAGTGAGCCTGATGCCTTAGACTTGGTATCCACCAGTGAAGGCTGTATAAATATATATATATATATATATAAGCACTGCGTCTTACTATAAGCCTACTAATGCTTTTAGGATTAAGGAGATTTGAGAAGAAGTGCAACCACATTTGTGTGTAAGGAGAGTGGAAAACCATTTAGGGGAAAAACCACCCCGAGTGCACCTGACCGGGATCAAACTCTGATCTCTCTGTCTTGGTCGGTCTAGTCTAACATGAGAATAACACATTAGACCAAGCGGGTTAAGTGAAGGGTAATGACCGTGATATGCGGGGGTGAGTCACCTGACTTAGAGGTGACAGCATGCGCCCGAGTTGCTCCAAAGAGAACGTCTTTGTGTCGGCCAGATAGAGCGCCTTCAAGTGCTTGGTCTTCTTGACGATGGCGAAGATGTCCTCTCTGGTGAGGCAGTAGCAGCTCGTCAAGTTCAACTCCTCCACGAGATCCCATCTTATCTCCATCTTGAAAGCGCTCTTTAGAAACACTTTCGACAAATGATACCTCCCGCCGAACTCCAGTTTTCTGACATTTGAAAGTAAGGGGTCGATGAAAATGTTGTAAGTTTCCGAGTAACTAGGACTATCAGTAACTATATTTGGGGTTAAATACCTATATATAACCCTCTTTGGTGGCCATATAGTCTAACGCGCTACTCTCTTAGTAGACTAGACTGCCAATGACAGGGATATCGAGGTTCGAATCTCAGTCGGGTGAACTGATTTTTTTCCACTTTCCCCTCATGCAAATACCCTATGAACTTAACCTGCCTAATAATAATAATTATTATTAGCACCGCGTCTTACTACCCGTTCGGGTTATACGCACTTACGCTAATGTGTAATGGTAGGGTGATTGTGAGATGAAATGAAGGACCTACAGTTTAATGTGGAATCCGAACCACGGTGGAGGCCTGGCATTCCCCACATTCACAAGATATCTTGTCAGAGGTGAAGGAAGGGTTTGTAAATCTGATAAATCTGTGCCGGGACCGAGGATCGAACCCCGGCCACCAGCATAGAAGTCTGACACCTTACCCCTAGACCACCAGGTCACCTTCAACGTCATAGCAACAGCTAAATACGCAACACGTATTTTCATCTAATAGGGTCATTAATTGAACCAGAATAGGTCTATTTAGCAATTAACAGCAATCAATTAGTATATAAATAGTAGATTACAACTTATTCCGATTTTTCCGTTTTGCTTAGTTGTCAATACTTTCATTGAGAGCTGGGAATTGGAAATATCAAGAATCATAATAAAAAGATCGGTTACCGATTCTTTTTTTGATACCAGTAAGAAATGAGGGTATCGAAGACTTCGGTTTGACATCCCTTATTAAAACCAAACTCACTGAAATCAGAAGATAATGTAGAAATGGACAAACTTGTGTGTTGATCCGTGGTCACAATTAAGACGTATTCATCAGACCCCCTGCCTTACGGAAGTCATTCTGCGCCCCTCGAGCCAGGATGGTCTATTCAACACTGGGGGGTTTGCTAATGTCAATGCTCGGTGATAAAAAGTACTTCCGGACATGCAAGTTGTAAAAACAACTCACTTTTAACATTTCCATTAAAAATTTGTAATGTTCTCTTTGTGAGGTAAAATTATGTGAAGAGGGGGTTGGGTCACTACCTGAACCTAACTTTGTGGAAGCCATTCGCTTTGACTAGAGAAAGATTATTATTATTTATATCCAATGTCTTACTACCCATTCAGGTTATACACTTAAGTACTGATTACACTAATGGATTAGGTAGGTTGAATTAGAGGAAGTGAGCCCACATTTGTGTGGAGGGAGAGTGGAAAACCACCCCCAGCTAACCCGACCAAGATTCAAACCCTGATCTCCCTGTCATTGGCAATCTAGTCCATTACAAGAGTGATGCTATGGACCATTCGGCCAACAAGGAAAAAAAAATAATGTTTTCACTAAAAAAAACCTAAAAAACTTAACCAACCTTTTCATGTGAATAAATTAAAATTAGCCTACAGAGCTTTGCCTAACCTTTCATGTATAAATAAATACAAATGTGGTAAAAGAAGACTAAAAAACGCATGCTATAAAACCTATTAATGGCCCGTCTACAACCAAACGCACCCGCTTGTCCGACTCGCAACTACATAATAATGTAATTTTGTCTGTCTACAATAGCTTACGCAAACACAATAGTATGTCAGAAATGTCGGACCAGCTTGTCGGAGGAAGATCATTGCCCAATTCTTGCGTTGACTTGCGTTCAGCCAATAAAAACAAATATGGTACTAAAATCAAATAATATGAAGTTATTTAGTCTATGCCAACAGCTCTTGGAAAGGTATATTATAGAATACAGGATTTTCAATTCAAATCATATATATTTTTAACCATTTAAGTACTTTAAAAATATTTCTTATTTGAAAATGTTAATATGAATGTAATTTTTAGTCATATTTGCTGTTTGTTTCTATTGGTTGAAATTACGTCTATTTTGTATTTAAGAGAAGTGTAACTACAAGTGCGTTTGAGATTTCTTAGTTGCGAGTCAAAGTTGGTTGTAGAAGGGCAGTTAGTGGGCTTTCTAATTTCTTTTTTTTACAAATTTAGAATTTTTTCATCGCGTTTGTTTTGTTATAATCGAAAACACAAAATCTTTGTGTGTTTAGATTCTAAAGAACATTAAATTTCTCATAATTTGAAAAGAGGAAACTATTAAAGATTCCCGCCCTTGAATCATACTAATAAACTACAAAATAATTGCGAGATTACGAAGGAAAGTAAGTTAAAAATAGTAAATGGGGCGGGAGATATTTAAAAACATTTTATTATTACCTTGCCAAAATATAATTAAACATTTTATATTCCTTAACAATCAAAATCTTATCTTCAATTTCTAAATATCTACATATGTGTAATATCAATTCTTCCGGAAGCATTTGTAAATATGTTACTCTTGAGTCCATTTTAAGGCATAACATTACTAAATATTTTCAAAGTATACTTGTCTAAACACGTCTTTGGCTCAGATAATAGAAAAGGAATACGTATAAAAACATTACTGTATGTTGGCAATTAAAACTACATCGCTAGCGCTAGCAGCGTTAGTAAAGCAAACTAAAAGTGGTGATGTCACGCTTAGTTTACTCTTCCTTTTATAGACTACACGTCCACGGATGCACATTCCTCTGTGACGTCATTTTAAGCTGCATCTAGCGAAAGTGCGACAAACTAGTTTGCGGGCTTAGTGCTCACCCTAGGACACAAATCAAACTGACACAAAAATAAAAGCCGCCGGTGTCTAGACCAATATGAAACACTTTTGTTTTTTAAAATAGTTAATGGCTTAGTAGGCATTTTATTTGCAAAAATTATTACAATTGATACTATTTTCAAAGACTTGCACAAAACCCCGTCTCAATGTCGCACATAAAATAACGTGTCAATAAGTTTCACACGAAACCCTTACTCATATAACTATGTAATACTGGACATACCTAGTTTATAAAGTATTCAGGCAATTGGATTTAAACATTTACACGTTCATTTGTTACAAATTATTAAGTCTAATATTATAAAATTCAAATACGCACAGAAATAGGTTTAACAAATGTTATTAGTTCAAATAGCTTTTAAATGAGATTAAAAAATGTTCTATTTGAAAGTAAAACATAATTTGAACTAGTCAATATTTATTTAATTTATTAGAGGTATTTAACGTCCACTTTCTGAACAGGCTAATTATATCAGCAAGACAATTTTTATGAGTGAGCACGAAAGGGCTCACCAATTTTTCTAGGAGAAGTATTTTAACATAACTTCGAAGAAAGTTGTGTTATAAAAATCCATTAATCCCGGTTAATTGGGTTAGAGCCCACGAACATCGCGTCATAAGGTATTATCTTTACCCAATACCACGAGGATTAAACATTAGAATTAGATATTTTCAGAATAAAATTAGTCATATAATGCAAAATTCAACTTAAAAAAATAAAACATTTTCAAATGCAATTTATTTAACATAAAAATATTAGTATGTAAATATGAGATTTAGTTAGACTCCATGCATTTGAGATTGAATAAATTAACAAACTTCACAATTTTTATATTATAATTTAAGTAATCAATTTAAAATAAATTATATTGAATAAGTTGACGAGTCTATTTAATGTTTTAACATTGTATCATATATGGTTGAAACATTACGTAATAATTATTTAAAATAAAGCTATATGTACTTGGAATTTTACTGTCCAAAACAAGATATTAAAATAATTTTAATCATATACTTCTATGTTAAAACTGATTTATTTGGACATTTAATCTATTTTCTAGTGAGCTTAGGTCAAAAGGCGCCGAGTTATCTGATAGATCGTTATCTTAATAAAATCACACATTTGTAGCCGACAATTTCTACACGTCCATCAAAAACTCTGCCTTAAAATATGAGTGAAGAATGACCTTTCACAGAACGATACCTAAATAGCTCAGTAGTTAGAGCATGGACGTACTAAGCTAAAGGTCCCGGGTTCGATTCCCGTGTCCAGGTGTTATTTTTCAATTTTCAAAATATAATTATAACTATCTTATTTAAGATAAACTTTTCTAATATAACATTTATATATATATATATATATATATATATATATATATAAAACTAGGCATCTCTCTAATTACATTATTTATAACGTTTTCTTGATACACTGCTATTTGTAGTCTCAATTTTTTAAAAGCAACTTTAAAGAATAATTTGTTTATTTATGTTGGACGCCTTTATTTTGGTTGACTTCATTTGTTCTATCTCCATAATATAAACGTCAAATTCAAAAAATAATTATAATTTTATATATTTAAAAATAATTTTTTTTTTTAAATAAAAATGTAACATTGTTAGCGTAGATTGAAAATATTATCAGACATTCCTTATTAAAGGTAAGCATGTTAATTTTTCAAATTATCTTAATTGTAGAAAACTTTCACAAAACCATGTTCCCATGTAGTTAAGTTTGTTCTTTATTAAAATATGAGCGAAAGGGAGATGGAAGTAGCCATTTCATCAGTAATAATGGTTTCAAATCTTAATACTGGGTTGAATCATTCAATCTGGAACTCAACAAAGATATCTCTACTTGACTTATGGTGATAACAATGTTTTATTTGAATGTCTGCTATAAAAGTAGACCCATAAAGTAAGGTTAATTTGAAATCTAGACATATAATAAGTAAAAAAAAAAACCATTTGAACCAACACTTGTAAATTTAATTTTGACAACCCATTTAAGTGGCCAGACAGTGACCGAAGATAAAATTATAATTGTTTAAGGTGTCACTTTCGTATTAGATTGATTTGATAACTTACTTGAATCCCGGGTTGGTTCTAGCAAGTCCCCTCCCTCCCCAAATGGTTTTCCACCGTACCTTCATATAAATGCTGGTACACTTCCTCTAAATTCAACTTTCTTCATCTATAGCACATTAGAGAAATTAGTACAGAGGTCTATGAGTTTACACGAACTGGTAGTAATCCACACAGCTATAAGGGTTTTAAAATCTTTTATCAAAATTATCTAAAATAAAATTAAAAAAATGAAAATAGTTTTTTTCCCCACCGCTGAAGCACAACTTTAAATTTAAAATTTAAAATTATAAAAATGAAAATGGCTACTAAATCATAATAAAATGTGAGTATTCAGGTTTCATTTTGAATGTTCAGACAAGTTTTGAATTTTATATATCGGTAACCTAATTGTTGGTAATGCTATAACTTATTGCGACTCTTAGCAAAACCATGAAAAGTAACTGGTAAGCTTACCTTACTTGGTTACACTATGGTGAGGTTTATAAGATACTGTCATAGTGTAATCAGTCAAGGTAAGACTGCTACCTTGCTTGGTTCCACTATGGTGAGGTTTATAAGATAGTCATAGTGTAATCAGTCAAGGTAAGACTGCTACCTTGCTTCGTTCCACTATGGTGTAGCTTATAAGATAGTCATAGTGTAATCAGTCAAGGTAAGACTGCTAACTTGTATGGACAGTATTGCTTAGGAAACTTTTGTTCTCAAATAAATAATACTAGAATACTGGTACTTACAGGTATATACTGGTACTTACTGGTAGTATAAGTTGTAATGACAGACGGGAACTCTTTAAATGAATGCCGTCATCGTCAGTCTAGTCCACTGCGAGAGTGGCATCTTAGACTATGTGGCCACCGAAGCGGATGGATACAAATTAATATGATTAGTATCAAGACGCAGTTGACAATAAGTGCAGGGCCTATACCTCTCCAAGGGCTCTCATTTTCTTGCAGAGCAAATTGCCGGCTTACTTAGATCTTTTTCAACATTTTTTAATAGATATGTCATTTCTCGATTTCGATTCTTTTAACATTTTCAATTTTATTATTTTTACAAACATCCAAACTCATTAAAAAAGATATTTATTTAATTTCATAGAATAGAAAAAAAAAATCAAACAAGGTTGTTAACTTAATCAAAATATGTAAAAAATAATGACAAATAAACTAAATTTAAGTTAATATCAGATATATTCGATTACTACTTTTTCTGAATTTTGCCATTTCTTACTAGAGAGCCAAGAATTGAATTATAGAGAATCGTAATATTAAGATCGATTCTCGATTCTTTCAATACTAGTAGCACGATAAGAATTTAGGTATCCAAGATTTGAGTTTGAATTTCCTAATTTTGAATGATATCCTCTTAGACATTTCATAAATATCTTAACATTTGGGCGATAAAGATCGCTCTTTGGATTCTTTTATAAGTTTAGATTTGACATTGATCTGACAAGATCGCCCAATTACACTTTCACTAATAAATATTGAAAAAAAAAAAGGGAAAGTCTGGTTTAAAAAAAAAATTGTTGGTCATAAAAACCTGTAAAAGTTGTGGGATTTTAAAAGTAAAAGTTTTGTAGCAACCCCGTTTAGTAAAAACCTCCACAAATAGCAATACAAAATGTTTAAATTTAATTTCATAGCACTTTAAATGTTAAAGAAGCTCTCTTAAAATATTTATATCAGACAAACAAAATAAAAATAAAAAAAATTAATATAAAAAATAACAGGGTGACCTGGTGGTCTAGGGATAAGGTGTCAGACTTCTGTGCTGGCGGCCGGGGTTCGATCCTCGGTCCCGGCACAGATTTATCAGATTTACAAACCCTTCCTTCACCTCTGACAAGACATCTTGTGAATGTGTGGAATGCCAGGCCTCCACCGTGGTTCGGATTCCACGTTATGTTAAACTGTAGGTCCTTCATTTCATCTCACAATCACCCTACCATTACACATTAGCGTAAGTGCGTAATACCCGAACGGGTAGTAAGAGGTGATAATAATTATAATAATAATTAAAAATAACCTAAAACTTTATCAGAAAAAAATCTTTAATTTGTTTTTAATTGCGGCATTTATGGTGGGGATATAGGGCCCCCAAGGAAAGGTCTGTGTTCTTGCAGTTTTTATAGCTAAACTTAAGTGCACGACAGATATTCAACAATTGTTGATATCACCAAGTGGAGAAAATTAAACTCTTTGTTTGTACTGAAGGAATATTTGATTTATTTTAGCCAAAACAAAGTTTTGTTATAAAAAACTATGAAAACACTGACTTTTTCTTGCGTTCTCTTTACTCCTATATTATACACCTTCTGAAACAACTGGTTATATCCAGTATATAACTTAAGACTAGGACAGGCACTACATCCAGTCCCCCGGCCATTAATTTATCACTATGAAAGGGGGAAAAACCACATTTCACCAATGATACATTTTCAGCCATGCTGGGAATTGAACCCAGGGCCCTTAACTCAGTAGGAAGAAACGATACCTATTGAAATAAGGTGTCACAAATTATTGTTTTTGAAATACCTCTCCAATAAATTCAATTTTTAACCCGTTGCAGTGGTCATGGGGTCTAGGGAATTGTTTTCGTATTAGACTGGACTTCTAAAGGTGAAGAAATTGGGGTTCGAATACCGGTAAGGTCTACTGAGACTGATTTTTCCTAAATGGTTTCCCAATCTCCTTCCACGCGAATGCTGGTACACTATCTCTAAAATGCTTCCTTCCTTATCTTTAACTTGTTAGAATAATTATAATATATGCTATTAACCTGAACAGGTAATAAGACGCGGTGATAAAGAAAAAAAAAAGTTGGGTTGATTTTAGGGCTAGTATGCGCCTGGAAAACTTGGAAAAGTTTGGTAATTTGGTGTGACAGGAAAGAAATTCAGAGTAACTATAAATAGTCAATTTTTATATTTTTGCATATTAAGAGGATGAATGTGGATCAAGTGAGGAAGCAAATATATGAAGGTAGAGTGTGTGGATCAAAAGGAAGGGGTTGGCCATGTAAGATGTGGTTAAATATTGTAGACGAATGTGTGAAAAAGAGAAACATTAATAATTTTAATAATAAAAGAGCATTTAGGACTCGTTGTATGGATGTTGAAGGGAGTATGCAAGGATAGGGAAGTGTGGAGGAAGTAAGTGAGGATGGATTAAGTACGGAGTTGTGGTTTTTTGGGCTATATGCACAGTTTCTTGCCTACCCAGTAAGGGAATGATGTGATTAGGTAGATATGTATGTATTTTCAGATACTTTTTTGATAATTTTTGAAATTCCAAATAGAAGAACATATCTCAGTAGTATAAATTGTTAGCTTAATATTCTATTTATGCGATTTTATGAAGAGCACCAACATATTTATCTTTGTGGTTTAAGAGCGTTCATCATATCAGTCCCAACTCTGCTTGCGCGAGGTATTATGGGAGTAAAAGGGAAAGGAAAAGACAAGAAAGGTGTGCAGTGCATTCGTATTTGAATGATTACTCGACATTTCCTGCGGTGACGATGGGGGACAAAGCGACAAAGTTTCTTGTTAATAACTACAGTATGTCCCTGTTATGACAGAATGAAGATTTGTGGGCAGTGCTTATCTGTGAAGATATTCTAAAATGGTCAAAAAACAGCCTTTTTAATGCGGTTTTTATCCAGATATAATTTAATAATTCAACAATGTTCTTTATTAGTAACATATATTAACTCTTTATCTCCATTAATGTTCAATCATAAATAATCCATGTGCAATCATTTTCATGTAAATTTAAGATTTTGAGTTGACTGTACAGAAAGTTGATGGGCGTGCGATGCGCGCCCTTAGATAGAAAATATATTATATTCGACAGTTACATCCGCATATAGATATCATTCTTTAAATTTAAAACTGGACTGTCTTGAAATATGAGGGAAGGTTGAGCCTAGGCACGGGACGATTCCTGGATAGCTCAGTGGTTAAGAGCATTGGCATACTGAGCTAAAGGTCCCGGGTTCGATTCCTGTGTCCAGGTGTCATTTTTCAATCTACAGAATATTTTGTCTTTGATAAACAAATACTGTGTCAAAACAGTTTTGGTGTTCACACGATCTAACGCTTCATTCCCGCAGTAGATCAAGGTTTGAATCTCAACTGGGTGTATTGAGGATGGTTATTACATTCTTCTTCCACGTAAATGCGGGTACACTTCCTATAAATATAGCCTTCCTCATCTCTAACCCATTAGCTTAAATAGTAAATAAGCGCAATAACCCCGGAGGGATGGGTAATTTCGGGATTTGTGCCATTGTTGCGCTGACTTATATAACATTTTCTGGTGCAAGGTGCCTTGCGATCAATTCTTGGCAACAAGTGTCACAGAGGGGGTGGGGGAGCGACCCCTCCTGGCATCTGGTGGGTCGGGGAGACAACTACTGCGAGAGAGCTATTTAAACACCGGGTGTTTGTCGGCGCGGGCCAGTCGTACCAGCTGTTCTGTCTGGTGGTGGGTGAGGGGAGGAAGGGTTGGTCTCATCTGACAGATGACCGTTGGTTCGTCTCACAAGCGGTGTTGTCTGGGTGCTCGCTCACCGCGGTATGTACCATCATCATTATTTAGTCATTTTATTAATATTTCTACTCTTAACACCGCGTATTACTACCCGTTCGGGTTGTATGCTTATGCACTAATTAAGCTAATGGGTCAGGGATTATGAAGGTTGAATTTAGATTAAATGTATCTGCATTTGCGTGGAGGGAGAGTGAGAAATCCATTAAGGAAAAACCACCCTCAATCGACCCGAGTGAGATCGAACCATGATCTTCTTGGAGTAAGAAGTATAGTTTTATTGTGAGAGGAGCGCCTTAGACCATGCGGCCACCGAAGTGGGTATTGTTCTTATTAATGTCATCTTGCTTCCAAAACATAAAACTCATCAAAGTGTTTTTTTTTTTTTATTTAACTCTTCGTTTGATGACAGTAAAATTGGTATTGCCTAATTTTTTAGTATATACTTTAAAGTGGTAATTTTAAATTTTAATGTATTTTTTAAGTTACAAAAAATGGCTCACATAAAAGAATTTTAAAGTTATATCAAAGATGTAAGATGCATTTTTAAGAAGTGAATGTAATTCAATTTCATTTTAATAATTTTATTGTATAATTTGTTATTTTTAATAATATATATATATATAAGTTTAGCTTTTATTTATGATTATTATTTTTATTGATTTAATTTTATATTACAATAATTTTTCTACATAAAATAATTTAAAATAATGAATTAATTAGTATAATGACGTCGTCAACCTTTTTGTGGGCTGGATCTGTCAGGATAGCTTGCGAGACGTAACTATACTATTATTATTATTATTAGCGCCGCGTCTTACTACCTGTTCGGGTTGTACGCACTTACACTAATGTGTAATGGTAGGGGGATTGTGAGATGAAATGGAGGACCTACAGTTTAACACGGGATGCGAACCACGGTGGGAGGCCTGGTATTCCCCACATTCACAAGATATCTTGTCAGAGGTGAAGGAAGGGTTTGGTGATCAGATAAATCTGTGGTGGGACCGAGGATTGAACCCCACACCCCCGCCACAAAAGTCTGATACCTTACCCCCTAGACTACTAGGTCACCATAACTATACTGATGGCTTTGTTTCATTGTTTATTAGTAGCACTAAGAGCAAATACAAAAATGTAATGCTAGACGATGTTACAAAAAGATATATAAACTCTGATGTATGCACTTGTTAGAGAACTGGCCTTAGTGAGGAATACTTTACTACTGGCTCAACTGACAGTCTCGTGACTCCACCTCCAGACTCGAACCCTGTACCCTGGGCATGACGGTTACCCTCTGGCACAAGTACCAGATGTTCTAATCCACGTGGGCCAGATGACAGACAGAGCTACCGCCTCTGAGTAGATATTAATCTATCAACTTCAATAGCTCTTAAAACATCACCCTTTATAGTTTAATTCGGCCCAGTAACCGAGCACAACGGGGGACAAGTTGTTATGAGTTGTTAGCATTCTTACCTAATATTTACTAGTTCATCACAACAAGTTAACTAGACCCGTTATTTCAGTCAATTAGTTTTAACACTGTTATGCTAGTTTTAAATAAACCTACTAATTAATCTAAGCCAGGGGTATTACAGTAATAAAAACAAAACAAAAATTAGGAAAAAAAAAATTATATTAGTATTATTTAACAAAAAACATGTCTTCCTGATTCTTACTATAAAGTCGTACCCGCCAAACGATTGTTTCTAATGACTGCAGTATTTTGACCATGTGAAAGATAGCATAATAAATTGTATGTTAAGTGTAGGCTTGGACGAAAGTTTTAAAGCGAAGAAGAGCACAAGAGCAAATTCCTTCTTGTACCGAACAATTGGTCGCACCAGATGTTGACCGAGCTGTAAGGAGCTGGTCGTCGCATATCGCAAGGGCTCTAAAACATATATTAACTATTAAGGGGAATTTAAAATGTAAACCGAATAAGAGTTTATATAAATACGTGCGGGAGACACTACTCAATGGGGGAGGGGCCTCCCGGTGACCACTGGTTCAAACGTCTCGCTTATCAGAGCAGGGCTTCGGATCGCTGGTGGCAACCACCTAGGTTGATGACAATAATATTAATTTAATAATTATATTATAATAAATATTTCATCGATATTAATGTGTTTATATTCATAACATATTTATAACATAATATATATAATTATATTCATATACTATTATTAAAATAATATAAATAGGCCTGTACTATAATTAATAAATATAATTTAATTTACGTTGATACATTTTTAATATTATAAATATGTTATAAATATATATATTATAATATAATATAAATAGATAACAATGAAATATTCATAATATTATTACTAGGTGTGCGTCCAATTTTGGTTTCTAGGCAATTTGTTTTTTAAGGTTCATGTCCTGGTTCTATAAAAATTAGCATAAGTTTGTCTTTTCTGGTTCCAGCTTGACTCCCCGGTTTAAATTACTATAAAAAAATTACATGGACCAATAGAAATAAGTTAGAAAACTCAGAACGGCAAATAAAAGACCAATAAAAAGATGACATGTTGACCTGTTTAGGAATCTTTTATCTTGGGGAGACTTTTTTTTTTGAGACCATTGCGGTGTTTGTCTGTTCTGACAGGCTGTGTTAGAACCGGTGTCGCCGCCGGTATGTCGGACGAGAGCCTCAACGAGAACCTGATAGACCGTCTGAGGCAGTTTGCCTCCAAGCCCTCCGACAACGTGGAGGGGGTCCGCTCGGCCGCGGCCAGACTCCACAGCAGGACGGCCTCGCAAGGTATCTCTTTCTCTCTCTCCCCCTTGTCGTCCCTTTCTTTATTTCCTGTGTGTTCTTTTCTTTGTATCCCTGTTTGGCCTTCCTTCCTCTCTCCTTAATTATCCTCCCTCTCTCTCTCTTCCTTCATCCTTTTCTCTCTCTCTTCCTTCATCCTTTTCTCTCTCTCTCTTCCTTCATTCTTTTCTCTCTCTGTCCTTTGTATATTTCTATCTCATTTGATTATATCCCTCATAACCACATTTGTGGTCATGCGGACTAAAGCGCCAGTCATTCATATTTCAGCAAGATATACCATGCCTCCCCCCCCCCTCCAAATTGTTTTCCAATGTCTCTCCATGCAAACGTTGGTTCACTTATTCTAGATCTTATCCTAATTGTCTACCTCCATGATTACTACACACAGGACTGGGTGAAGGTATAAAGAAGGTAGGTAATTTAGTAATGCTACACCGGCATTTGCTTGGGAGGAGGGTAAAGAACCAAAATGTGGGAGCTGTAGGACCATTCCAACAGAGGATCGATGATCTTAAGTGGTTTTTGCGGCTCTAGTTTTGGTAATATAATTCATTTATAACCCTTTTGAAGGACTTAAAGTGTTTAAAATCTCTCTTTTTGAAAATTTGTAATCACTCGATGTTTTGACAAATGGAATTTAAAAAAACCCAACTCAAATGCTATAGTAATAAAAATGAGTGCATCATATTAATGAATAGATATTAAAACAATAGAATAATATTTACATTTAAAATATTAAAACACAATTTGTCATAAATAGTTAAAAGAGGGGGTAGGGGGGGGGGAATAGTCTAAACTTGGTTTAAAATGTTTACCAAGTTTAAAAAGTTATTATAAACACGTAACAGTTAAAAACTAGAAAATAATGATTGTTTAGAAAGTTTAATATTGTCAATTTTAATTTGTCCGCCACGCCTCGCCTTTGTGAACATTTTAATAATGATAAGAGATCTTTAGAGTTTTTTTTTATATCATTAGCCTGGAAGTAAAAAAAAAACAAGGTGTAAACATTGGCTGCATGAGGTTTCTGAGCGTAAGGGTTTTGAATACATTTATACATTATTAGCTCTTAAAAAGATTTATACAAAGATAATATATATATATATATATTATTAGCTCTTCAAAAGAGTTCTACAAAGAGAATATGTGTTATAACAACATTAGCTCTTCAAAAGAGTTCAACAAAGAGAATATAATATGTTATAACAACATTAGCTCTTCAAAAGAGCTCTACAAAGAGTATATATATATTATATTAGCTCTTAAAAATAGTTCTACAAAGAGAATATATATATATATATATATTATTAGCTCTTAAAAATAGTTCTACAAAGAGAATATATATATTATTAGCTCTTAAAAATAGTTCTACAAAGAAAATATATATATATTATTAGCTCTTAAAAATATTTCTACAAAGAGAATATATATATATTATTAGCTCTTAAAAATAGTTCTACAAAGAGTATATAATAAAAATGGCTAAGTTTATTTTGTTGTGTTTTAAAAGAAGTGAATCAATTAGTTTTCAATTACTGCTCGACAGTCGAATGGCAGTAATGCATTATAAACACAATATGAAGAAAATTTTAGAAAATCTAAACAAATCTTTACTATCTCTTGGTCCCTTAAAGTATTGGAGTTAATAAAAACAATAAAATAAAATTCGAGATTTTGGTAAATGTAGGAATTTCATGGATCCTGAAACAGACAAAAAAACAAACTGGTTTTCGCGATACCGTTTGTCTTTTATCTTCGCCTAGAGCCGAAACCATTTAATCTTGTGGAGGTTTTTTAGAACTAGATAGGACTATCTAACCATGAAGTTAATGAAAGGGAGGAAAAAAAATAATTCCTTAACCCTGCCCCAATGATTTTGATTTAATTTTGTATAAAGACAATGCTTAGCATAACAAACAAACCGGCAACTTTTGTTTTTCTCACAACTCAGAAATTGTACATTTAAGTCACCTCCCCCCTCACGGTCCTTTCTTAAACCAATAACTGTTTGTCAACTCTCACACTCCTCCTTTGTGAAGTGTTGGTATGAACGGGGGG